>UZAF01016093.1:246722-261871 GCA_900617895.1 Haemonchus placei | reverse complement strand
TTTTTTTTCAAATTCAGCAACCTATCTTCTTCATTCTCACGTATTTGTGTGTTGATGCTGAATTCTCTGCAGGCGTTTTTCGAGACGCACCTAATCTTATTCTTTTTTCTTTTTTCCCTGAGTTCTCTCTCTCTACACATAGCCTTTTTGCGCTCCCTATTTGTCGTTCATCTTCTCTGTGTTGTGTTTTTGTTGACTAGTAGGACACACGTTTGGCGTCGTCTCGAAAGTCACGTACGCCCTGACCGTTCTGTTGTTGTTGTTTCTCGCGTGCCTTGTTAGTTGAATGCGAAATCATTCAGTTATTTATCGTTATTATTACTGCTGCGGAGTCTCGGTCGTTCCTGGACGTTCGCATGCCACCGTTGTGAGGTGAGTGATTTGATCAAATGTGCTTCTAGAGGCAACTTTCAATGGGGCAGTCGCCATGTTGCACAATCTTTTTGACACTCCCATAGACCTCTGAAGGGCATCCAAGGTAGGAAGATGCGGGGTGAGTGAGTCATGTTGTGGGTATATACCCTAGGGTTCTGACTAGAGTTCTCAGCGGCTTCTTTGTATGCCTGAAAGCAGGGTTCCAACATGTCTTTACATTTCCGGCGTATTTCTACCAAGCCTCAACAACCGTGAATTAGGTTCCTCGCCGTCTTTCAGCTGCGCGATGGCCCTTTTGCCCTAACATTGAAATATGCCTCTAAATTTTGAGCCCTGTCGTTAGACCTTGTAAAAAATGAAGTGGATATTTCAGGTTTGTGCTTGCTCAATCGCCGGCGACTTGCAATCACTTGAACTTCGTTGTATGTCTCATTCTCCATTTGTCTTCATCATGTTTTAACACATTCTTATTGGATGTCATGCATCCTCAGAGTTTTATGCAAATTGGTCACTATTACAAAGAGCCCATCATAAAAAGAAAAGATTTCCATCTCTCTCTCTTCCTCTTTTTCTGTGCTCTCTATATTTTGTCGTAGTCGTTCAGCAGCGTTCATTTTTTCCTCAATGTCAATTCGACAATAGTCATAAGAAAAGAATAAAAAATGGGCTGAACGTGTTGAGCTGTTAACATTGTGATATTCATGATGGGCCTACCCCATGTGGCAGGTGTGGGTTTGGTCTCTACTCCTTCAGAGCCTCGGAGGGCAAAATGATGTTCCACCCATCTCTGGGGCGGCCTTTATCCGTTCGTGTAAGTATTGCAAGTTGAGCCCAAATGTTCTGCAGATGCGATTTGGGTCAACCAATCCAAGATAGGACTGTAGGCTGAAATAGAAGCTTACCAGCAGATTACAAGGCATATGGCTGATAAAATGTTTATGTTGGTTTGCGTCTGATAGCTGGAATTATCATTCAAGGTANGGTTGAGTAAGGCTGTTTCACTCCAAAGCGTCTGCCGTGCGGTGTCTTTTGCAGGATGCTGGTAAGAGAGAAAATCTCACCACTACATTTCTTTCTGACCAGGTCGACGTGCCGTTTATTTTCAGTTCGCTGGAATAGTTTTATTCATATTTATAGCAGTTTTGATGATTAGCAATCTTGTTTTATGCAAGAAAGGCAAAGGTTAGTCGGATTTATTGAGTGCGATAGATACTTATCTACTGTTTTGGTGCCTTCATTTGGCGTTTTTGTAGGTCACAGTCAAGAGGACGACAGTCGCCAGACGGGTGGCGGTACGACTGGCGGCAAATCTGCCACTGCCCAACAGCAGCCAGCTGCTGCAGCTGCTCCGGCCGCTGATCCTGCACCAGCACCGAAGCCCATTCCAGCTCCTGCCCATGTATTATTTTTGGCTACTTTCTTTGATAGTTTTTCAATTAGAGACGTGTTTAGGATGGCGGCGATTACGAGGATTTCCATGTTGGCGACAATCCACCTCCACCACCACCACCACCTTGAAGTCTCTCGGTTTTAGGGCCGTTATATTTCGATTTGGCATACGCTCGAAATATATGAACTGTTCACTGCACTGTTATCGTTTTAAGAAATAAAGGCGTGGTCAGTTCAAATGTGAAAGGTGTTTTTGTTTAGGAAAAAGTTGAGTTTTTTAGTTGTACATGTGTTTGAATGTAAAACGGTCACAACTGGCCGACACGCTCCTTTTCGCAAACCCTTTGGCTCACTAGAGCAATGTTAAAAGGCCAGTTTACAGTAAAGCGAATTTGAATCCCGCTCCGGTTACGGAAGGATATCGATGCGTAGCCAATATGTTTGTTTGTTTACTTCTGCACTGTCTCCTGAAAGCAATCTAGAGGGCAAGGCAAATGAATAAATAAATGGCGTTGTCTCGTCGAAAGCGGTCTTAAAATGGCTCAATAAGGGTGTAAGGTTGGCTTTTCTCTACCCCTACAATCTCTTTGGTAAGTTAGGGTTAGCAGACTTCGAACCATCAATGCGTCCTTTCTAGACATTCCTCCGTCACAGCAGCGCCATATAGCTACTCACTAAAAGTAAGAATGGTGGTCCACCATAAAATTTGCTTTGATTTGATCGTGAATCTCCAATGGGCTCGGCAACTGTGCCTGAGTCGAAGACAGGAAAGGTGCCGTGTAATGGAACTTAGAAACGACTCAGAGCTGTTAGATAAGATAGAGTTTTTGGTCTCACATCAGTTAAGGAGGAAAAAAAGTGAGACGGCGACCCTTTGAGCAAAGTTGAAGTGGCAAAGCGATCGCTCGATAGGATATTATCTCATGAGAGAGTGCAGACAAGGCAGCAGATTGATTGGCTCCCCCAACTACGTTTTAGCCAGGTTTGAGCCTATAATTAAGCCGGATATCACAAGACCCGTGAAAGCATAAAAGTATAAAAGTAAAAGTAAGTAAAGTAAAGTATAAAAGCAGCGAAAGACCAGTGGACCAAGGAGACTAGCCAAAATTTCTATCCCGGAAACCTTCCACGCCTTTTTCTGCGTAAAAACGCACTAGACTGCGGTAAAACGCAGGTAGTGTGAATGCGCTCCGATATGTAATAAAAAACATGACTTTTACATGCAAATAAATATGGATTTGAGTAGCTTCCAAGGAGTAGAATTACGAATAGTTCCTGCGATATGCAGACCCAAGTTTCGAACCATAAAAAAGCCGCAGCTGCGAAATGTATGGTACCGCCAGAACGCAAGCGGGAGTCGACTCTTTGTACAATAGTCGTCGAATAGAATGTTTTGTCTGCACCCGTTCCGACACAGCTCACTAGACGTCATAGTCATACGAAGTGGTCATCCCTGTCCATGAAAGCTTTTGGTCTTCTCAGAAATTAACCTTTCATGCGAGTAACTCTTCTAAGTACGGCGTATGAAGTTGGAATGTTATAATATCGCATTATACGTCGTAATATTCCTCAATTACGAAGCAGTGCAATTGCGGCATTTGCGCCCAAGTCGTCTAGTGGCTTTTTTGAAGCATTCGTTTCACGATAATTCTGGATAGGATTGATGTCCCCAATTCTGACTCTCTTCTGTTTTATTGCGCTTGAGTTGTGCATACAAGCTATTCCAAACTGATGGACAACGAGAAATTCAGGTTATTTCTTGGATGCAATCAACAACTCACGGAGACACTGGCGTAGAAGTAAAGTCAAATTCGCAATCTACTGATAACGTCACTCCCAGAGCTACATTCGTTTTGCAGAAAGGCGCACAAAAGCGTTCACTTTCCGTTTTTCCACCGATCCAAACCGTTCCGGTACGTTTCTGATTGTAGGTAAACTTAATGCCTTACCAGAAATCGACAGGTAATTCAGGACTGGCCCGGTAATTCAGGATCACGTCTGCTATACCTTGAACCACTTCTACAATTGGTTGATTCGTAACTTTCTAGCCATGCCAAATAGAAGTTATCATGGTTTTCAACTATGACCCTTTAAAAACCGAAATCATGGTTGGGGATTGAATGCGTTCTGTTGAAGCATGCTTTAGTCAGAGTACCCTCGCTAGACTTCTCTAGAACTTCCTTTTCAAGTAATAGAAAACAATGTTTTTGTTAGGTGTTGTTCCAAAGATATTTGCACACCTTTAGAATTTGGGCTCTAGTGCCCATGTAAAGCGTATCCACGTGAACCAAACATCCTTTTCTTCACGTACTTCACCTCCTTGTACTCAACAGTACCGTTTACCAGTTATGGTTTCATATGTATAAATTAATATGTGACTAGAAGATTCTACACGTCGAGCCACAGAGCTTGCTGAGTGCACTACGCCTTCCCCTACAATGCAGAAGCAAATGTTGACCACAAATTTGGGCAATATAGTTAAAGCTGCCGAAATCATACATCTAAAGTCTCTTCCATAGTAACTATGCATTGGAAACTGTTTCATGTGTTTCACGAGGAGATTTGGGAAAACTTTCAAGTTTCTGATCGCTGTAGATGATCATTTGAATGAAGAATCTTCTTCCCCTAGGCTTAGGATGAGTATGGCTTCATAGATGCATGAATGCTGTTGGAGGGTACCTGGTCTAGTGATGCTCAATCTCTGATGCCCTTTTGCTTATTCTGTCAACGTTGATACTCTTCTGACAATTCACACCGTGACTGACTGCTTACTATACTTATTTCTATAAGTTGCTCTCCAAGTCTTCGTTAAAATTACGGTCTGGCTTGATTTATGTTGAAATGAAGAGTACTATCGCAAGTGCTTTCGTCTCCGAAGTTCCCATCATGAGCTCAGTGACTGAAATTTCGAAGTCGATCTGATCTTTTTAGTTTTGGTGACGACGTGATGAAACTTCATTCCGATTCCTATCAATCCCTCGGTTGCAGTGATCTTTTCCTCAAACTCCACCAGTCTTAATTCACCTCATGGCGATACATAAAATAGAGCAGCCGAGTTTTCATCGATGAGTGGTCGAGAATGCCCAATCGCTGATAATCTCTCCGGTACGGGTCGATGTGTAGACAATGGATCCCCTGTCGCTGGCCGAATTTTCCGATAACCTACCTTACCTCAGGTAGTGTATGCTCAGAATTCATTCGAAAAAGAATCAGAGTCATAGGAATCCCTCGATAATTCCGCTTAGGCTTCCCTGGACTTTATGGGACCAAGTTTTGCTCAACTTTACCCACCAGTGCGCAGGTTTCTACTTGTAAGGAGCTAATTCCATGTATAATCATGTCTAGCCTCCAACCGGGAAGTCCACCTATATATAACCGTTTCTTGACCAGCATCAGTGCTTTTTCTGATTTCTTTCTTAAATGGTGTCATACAGCAGCAAATACGCATAAAAGATTTGTCAGGGACATTATGCTATTGTTTTATTTTGTTTTTAAAAAATTTGACATAGTAGGAGGGTCGTTCTGACGGTTTCCTGCAATGGAACGGATTTTCGGCTATTTTATGATCATATCACATTAACTAACAATTCGGTTGTCTCTGTCGCGCTTGCAACTTTCTTTATTGCTGACAAAAACTGAGAACGTAAGGGGGAGAACCTTACCCTTCTTCATGGAGCTTTACAAAGCATGAAGAGCAGAATGACGCATAGCACCACTAGTGATTGATCCATAGACATTGACATGCCATATCGTCGTGGACCNTTTGATAACGAAGGCTGTGATTGACCGATTTGATCCGTAGTATTAGAAAATTAAGTATTAAGAATCCTCTCCTGTGTGCGCTTTCTTGGAACTTTCTCTCTTTTTTTGCTTTTATTACACTTCCAGCTAATATTGTAGCTCTTTGATTGTTAGATTGGATGAGAGCTATGGACTAAATGTGCCTAAAAATCACTGAAGGCCAAAAATTATCAGTCCAATATAGGCATTTACTGCAATCACTTGGCAATTGAACTTTCTTACTCTATTTTGGTTTTTTAATGTTTTTTATTTGTTTTGTTGGTTATCGGTGAAACCAGGCCACTGTTTCTCGAAGAATTATTTAACTTGATCGAATTATTTTTTTCCGAAGGTTTTTCTTCGAAATGGATTGTTTCGCGAAGGAAATCCGTTCATAGGACTAGAGCTATTTTTTCAGTTTTAGATGGCCTGTGCTGTTAATGTATGGGGGTGTTTTGTGATTTGTGATTTTTCTTACTTCAACTGATCCGGGAATAATCACACTAGTCGGGTTCAATTAGAGAGTTTTGCTCTAAAAGTGTAANNNNCTTTCACTTGATCGGCAAAATCATATGATGAAAATATCTAGTGTTTCTTAAACCGCAAATTTTCACATAAATCTAATGTTGTTATCAGTAGAACAGGTTCAGCTAATAGTTAACAGTGCTATCGAGCGGTATAGTTATTTAGCTGACATAGTGCTGTTGTAAACCACGTCACGTGTCGTTCAGGACGCTTTGTGAAGAGTTTAAAGAACGTTTCTATTGCAACTCAAACACCACTCGAACTTTGTGTCGATCTTCCAGTTACAATCGAAGCGATCGAAGATGTCCGATCTAAGCGATGAAGTAATGAGCGACGAGGAATCGGCGGAGATGTACCGAAATGTGTTTAGCGAGGGCGAGCCCGAGTACATGTTCGAGCAGCTTATTGACGGCCCCAACGTAGAGCACTTCGAGAACGAGAAAGAATGTGATGATACAAATGAGAATATGGTGAGTTTCAAGTCAGTTTAGATCATCAATTTTAATTTGAATATATGTATTCTGGAAGCTGATGGAATTGACTGATTACACTTTCTGTGGCTTGTGGTGGTAAATTCAGCCATTTCATTTCATTATCGTGTGCTTCTGTGCTCATTATGGCTTTTATAAATGTAAATACTCATACTCATATGAACTCATATGAACTCGTTGTTTAAGGTGGATTCAAGGGCAGCACGGCAAATTTCTCGGGGGTTGCCTACAGTGAAGAAGCTGACTATTAAGAATTTTCGAAGTGAGTTTTGATGTAAAAGGTAGTATAAATTATTGTCAGCTATTTAGATAATATGCTCCCTTTTTCTAAACTTTGTATTCGATTAGTGGTGAATTTACGCTGGAGCTGAACGTCAATTAATAGCCGTTATTGAACTTTTGCTCTATCTTCCCTGGTATGCTGAGAATGTAGACTCAGCATCCATCAAAAAAGTCTGATCTGATCAAGAACGTTCTTGCAGGAAAGAATGACGATGTTGCTGATTTGATGGCAACCGGATGGCTAACGTTAGAAGCAAGCATAAATGCTATTCAAACCAAACAACATGTTGCAACGAACCTGGAGCAGCTTTACAAGGTGTCTCGCTAGTTCATAGGAGTTCGTCAATGGTTTTCAAACTCTTTCTAGTTGAGTCGAAGGTTCACTGTCTTTAGGTTGTTGCCTCTTTGTGTGAAAATAAAATGGCAAGAACCACATACGACAAGCTATTGGATAATATTCGGAAGTGGATCGGCCGATTTAGGTACAAAATTAGTCTCGTTGTGCTTTCTGCCCTCTATTTGTCTGTTTTTCCTCGTATCTTTTACTTTCAATCTGGAATCCACATAAATTCTCTTCTTTAAAGGAATGAACTAAATGAAAAGTGTGCAGCTGGAGGAGTAGAATTCATGAAAGCGATAGAGAATCTGTGGAGTGATTACTGTGAACAAATGGTAAAGTATACCAAATCAGACCAAAATTTCAATTTTTGCCTTATCAGTTTTCTTTTCAGATTCTCATTCGTAACGTATTTTTATATCTGGATAGAACCTTTATTCTAGAAAACATAGACGAGTCTCCTATTTGGTGCGTTTCTGTTATTCATCACTGTTTATTCATGTGACTGACTTATTCCCGAATCGATTTCCCATTACTTCTACAATTAAGGGAATCTTCGCTGGTAATCTTCCGCGAGGAAATTATATTGCACGGGAGTGTACTAAAAAAGTTGGTTGGAGGGATTTTGGATAGAATTGCTGAAGAAAGAGCTGGAAATCAGGTAATTTTAGTTTCCTTCAGATGAATCTCTTCACCATTATCGGATTTGTTTTTCAACCAATTTTTTTNACTTTGAGAGATTTTGGAATCGTCATAGTTGAGTTGTCAGCAGAGCGACTCTTTTTAATCAAGTGTACACTTTGTTCAACACGACTGAGCCGGAGCAGGAAGCACTAAAAAGACGTTGGACTTTTTTGTTTCAGGTAGATCGTTATTTATTGCGAGCTCTTCTTCGAATGTTACGAACGCTTGATCTATATAAGCAGGTGAATTTTTCAATTTTAACTGTATATTGCCCGAATTTTCGTAAGCCTCCAAACAGCTTCCCCAGCTCTCGTGGTAGTTGTAGTTGCTGACAATTCGTAGAAGAATGTAAGCAATCACCTACAATGCAATTAGCATACTTTGCTTTCTTCTTTTCTGCAAACAAGAATTTCTGTACATTATTCTGTGATAGCAGACTATGAATAATTGTGTATTTTTGAGTTCTGAAAGACTTGCACATGATACTCGTAATTTCCTCAATTCACTTCTTTTCTTACAGGCGTTCGAAGATGATTTTCTTTCGAGCACGACTGTTCATTATACACATGAAAGTATGACACTTGTGAGGTCACTCGAGGTGAGTATATTGTAATATTGAATGATATTTGAATAGTTACAAAAAGCTTGCTTAATTTGAGCCAGGACATATCACCTCTGCAATTCAGCGTTCTGGGTAGTGAGCGTACCCATTACTCTGCCAAAACAGTGTGTAGCTTCCCTTCAGTGTGCTTTCCATTCTAATAATATTATTTGTTACGTGAAGCGTTACTCAATGAAATACAAGAGTCTCTGAGACCATTCAATAGAGTTTTTGGTCTTTTAATTATATATATATATGTATATATTAGGTGTGTGCATTAATTTCCGTCGTTTTTTGCGTGCAGAAACATATTTATTACAAAATTGAAACCAAATGTACATTAACCAATGTATTGCCCATCGTGAGCTACAACCTCTTGCCATCTTTCTGGTATCTTGTTGACTCCGCGTCTAAAAAGTCTTCATCTTTTGAGGCAATCCAGTCATCCGCCTATTTTCGCACTTCTTCGGCATTCCGGCAGCGTGTATCTGCCAAACTGACTTGCATGGACCGCAATAGGTGGTAATCAGAAAGAGCAAGATCCGTAGGGTATGCGGGTTGAACAAGCTGATCCCATCCAACAACTGCAATTTTTTTTAAGGACATTCTTCGCAACATGGGGTCTGGGCATGTCCGCGGTGGAACAGCACCTCATGATATTTTCTCGCGATGAACGGCCGCTTTTACGTGAGAGCATGCTACAAACTGTCAAGTTGGTGTTCGTAGCGGTCAGCAGAAACAGTTTCATTCGGGCTCAGAGCTCATAGTTCGAAACACCCTTTTGATCCTACCACCAAATGCACACACAGCATTACTTTTTGCTTTCCGCCTTCGTTGCAAACTCTCGAATGAAGAGAAACCATCTCAGTAGGTTCGNCCCCGGGAAAACGGTTTATCACGTTCCATGACCAATCAGTCTGAGAACAAGGGGAATTTGGGGAAAAACTGATCCGTCTGCCCTTGAAAGGGTAGCCAATACCCTACCTTACAGAACATGACAGGTTTCACCAGCAAACCTCTAACACGGTCCGCGCAACGACCACGACCCTTTGAAGTCGGCGGCGGAAATTAATGCGCACACCTTATGTAAACTCTTTCACTAGTCACTGTCTGCTACTCTTCCCAGCTTAATGAGCCGTGCACTTTTCAGTTCTTACAAACCCTCTTTTTCACTACATCATTGAGGTTCAATTTTCTCTGAAAATTTAATGGAGACAGGTTTAGAAAGAAAATTTCTAGTGTTTAGCGAGCTTGATGCAGCGGTTGCGTACTCTAATCTGATTGGAGAATGACCTCCTTATTTATGGGCGCTACTGTAGCTGATATTGCCAACTATTCTTTGAAAATGTTGTATTGCTGTGGTACAAAAACGAGAATTGTTACTAACGTTCCAGACGGTGGACTTTCTGTTGCATGTTGAACGACGAATCAAAGAGGAAAACGAACGAGTCGATCTGTACCTTGACGAAGGCACTCGAACTCCTCTATTGACGAGAGCTGAAAAGTGCCTCATCAGCGATCATATGCAGGAAGTTGTGGACAATGGTGAGTGCGTTTTGTCGAACCACAATGATAGTCGAGGATTTATGGTCATAGAGACTTCTTAGGTCTCTCCCTATTATTAAATGATAATCGTGTGAGCGATGTTTCACGGCTGTACTCTCTCCTAAGTCGGGTCGATGGGGGAGTTGCTTTGCTCAAGACAGGATTTTCTTCCTATATCAAGGTATTTCACAGCCCATAACAGTCTGCTCATCTTACTACTGCTATTTACCGTTGTTACAGAAAGTTGGTAAATCTATGATAATGGATCCTCAACGAGATCCTACGATGGTTGAGGATTTAATGGCTTTCAAAGATAAACTGGATGTCTTCGGTGGGTTGCAGAATGCTAAGATTTATGTGAAGAACTTCTATACGAGTAGATTTCAGTCGAAACTTGTTTCGGGTCTTCTGACGACAAGATGAAATTCGCTCAAGCTGAGAAGGACGCGTTCGATTACTTCATCAATACGCGCGGAAATAAACCAGCAGAACTGATAGGTGCGCGTAAAGTTTTCTCTTTCGATTACCTATCACTCGCAACTTGTCGGAACTACTCGCTCAAACATGAAACGTTATAGCGAAATACATGGATGCAAGACTACGTAGCGCGAATAAGGAGGCTTCGGATGAGCAGCTGGATCAACTTATGAACAAAGTGATCACTTTATTCCGCTTCATCCAAGGTTAGTGAAGTAAATAGACGATTTTGAATCGAAATTGGAAGGTCCATCAAGGTCTCAGGGTTTTATTCTTTTTATAAGCTTCATTCGTAGTCAAAATCACGTCCTTGTACTTTTCATTGTTCGAATCTATCTCCATTTCCAGGAAAGGACGTTTTCGAGGTGTTCTACAAAAAGGATCTGGCCAAGCGACTGTTGCTTGGTCGAAGTGCATCTGTCGACGCTGAGAAGATCATGTTGAGTAAGCTGAGGCAAGGTGTGTGGTTTTTTCCATGCTCTGTATAGCTTTGCCTTAATAAATTACCATATATCTATGTATCACCAGCCGTTTTGCTTTGCCGTTTTGATTTATTTCGAATAACCCACTATAGAGAACATCTTCGGTGATCTGCTTTTTCGGGAACTGTAGGATCTTTGCGACTCGACTTCTTGGAGTCAGCACTTAAGCAAAACTAAACTACCAAACTTTTCAAATTTTGAAGAATTAGTTTCTTTTTTGAGATCTGTTTCGGTTTCGAAGTACAGCTTCAAAATTATAGAGTGTGGCGCTGGTTTCACTCAGAAACTCGAGGGCATGTTTCGGGATATGGAGCTGTCGAAAGATCTCGGAGTTGCATTCAGAAATGTAAGTTTTTTAGTAGTTCGATTCATTTACAACTTGAAGTTCAAAGGGGAATTTAAAGTTTACTTTTTGTTTGTTTGCTTCATACTGTCTTTAAGTATAGTGTTAAAAAGTGTTAGGCCTTAAATAGCGAGTCACTTTTCTTGTTCACTCTGCTGATATTGAATAAATTTAGTATTCATTACCAGCGCAAGAAACGAAAAAGTTCATATTTGTGATTCTTTTCAAAACGATGTGTTATATATTTTAGTACATCCAACATGAAAGCTCTTTGGGACGGTATGACGATTGCGTCGAGTGCAGCGTGAACGTTCTTACGATGGGACAGTGGCCGGCTTACGACAACATTCAGGTAAGGTAACTGGATTCCGTATCTCGAAGACCATCAATCAGGTAAGCGTAAGTAATCGATAAGTAATCGAGTACCTCTTACCCTAATACTCTTGGTAGCTCCGTCTTGGAAGAGCGTTCGATTTGTTACTGCCCTCCGATAATTTTTCTTCGCTTTTTTAACATCGATTTTGCCATCTTCTCGGTTGTTTTCATTTGCATTTCTTCTTAATTATTGAGCTTCTATAGTTTATACAATAAGAAGTTGTTTATGAACTATTTCAAGTTTACTTTTTTATCATGAAGGGCTTGAGTGCTCGAATTTTTGCCACTCGTTAGCATACTCTCTTTTTTACGCTGCTAAAGATTTTGAGTGTATCAAATTCTCACGCAGTAGTATCAGTATGTATTGCAGGTTACCCTACCTCATCACTTGAGTTCCTCCCTGCAGCTTTACGAGAAATTTTACGATTCCCGGCATACCGGTCGGAAGCTTCAATGGCAACCACGTCTCGGCCAATGTGTTTTGAAAGCGAATTTCCGCAGAGGGGTTTGTCAATAATCGGATTTTGTATTTTGGAGGGATTTTTTCTTTTCGAATCGTTGTTTTTATTTCTTCCAGTGTCAAAAGGAGTTAAAAGTGTCATTGTTCCAAGCGATTGTCTTGCTACTCTTCAATGATCAGCCGTCGTGGACGGCTGCGGATATCATGATGGCCACGAAACTGGGTGGGTATATGTTCATTGATTGAGATTGTAATTATCAGAAGTTGTTGCAAAGAGTATCTTTCCAGAGCAGAAAGAGTTTATACGTACGATGGTTTCGCTTTCTGTGGCCAAAGTTCGTGTTCTTCTCAAAACACCTATGAATAAAGAGGTAACTCAGAAGAGCGTTTTTTCCTGTTCATATTCTGCTTAAGCGCTGCGTTCCTTAATCATGGCTGTCAAGGGAATTTTTCCTGCACTTCTTACGACCAGAAAGCTTATTTCTCATTTTGTTTCCGATTTTTCCAGATCAATGATGATGATGTGTTCACGGTGAACACCGACATAAAGGAAATGCGCTTCAGGATTCGCATTTCTGAAGTTCAAATGAAGGAAACGGTCAGTTCGTGGTACCATTTTCTTTTTCTCCTATGTTTGCGTTAGTCTCGTTGAGCTCGGAGTTACAGGAAGAAGAATACAAAGCCGTCGAAGAGGAGGTCAATCAGGACCGTCAATATCAAATCGATGCAGCAATTGTTCGTGTGATGAAGACACGAAAAAAGCTTAACCATCAGTTGTTGATCTCAGAGCTGTTTGCGCAACTCAGGTGATTGTTTTTCTAGGCCTCTGTTTTATGTGAAATAGTACTTTCCATAATTACCCCATTCATTTTTTCAGATTCCCGGTACGAGCAACCGATTTGAAGAAACGAATAGGTTCGCTCATGGAAAGAGATTATTTACGAAGATGTGACGAAGATCCCAATCTGTATCAATATGTTGCGTAGTATTGTTGTTCTTGTACAGTTATTTGATTGTAAAAAATAGTAGATTTTTGTTGGTTATGAAATAAAGCTTGAAACTCACAATTGTTTTCTTTGAGTTGGGTTTTTGGGTTTTTGGGCCTTTTATACCTGGAGGTTGTTGGTCAGAGACTGAGGAATCGTTGACGTTGAGTTTTTTACTCAAGAGGGCTGAGGCTATATGACTATTTCCTCTCTATTTTTATATACACTTTAGCGTAGTGCTCTGCTCAGAAAAGCTTTGCGAAACTTAGGCTGCAGAACAGTCTCATGGCCGCCACTCCTGTTTGGCTGGGTAATCCAGCCGTCCGGCGATATTTAATGTTCATCAGGTAAGTTAATGTGTAATCGGTGGTCGCTTTCCTCCCTGATCCTTTCTAACTCCTTGCTCTCATTTAGCTATGATGGATCACGATTCTCCGAAATGGCAACTGGAGGCAAAGGATTTGGCGTGGTGGACATGCTACGTCAGGTGAGACCGGTGTACTTCTCTTTTTCCTTGGCCTGACCTTTCTATGCGGGATCTACATGCAGTGCTATTTTTGGGCTTGGTAATTCAACTAGACGGCTGTCAGATTACTTCAGCTCATTAAATGGAGTTTCTTCAATTTTTATACCCTACATTGAGCCTTAGCAGATTCAAGACTGCCAGCACATAAGTTTTAGTTACATACGTTTTACAGCACTTCTGAACAGCAGGCCGCATCATCGATCCATATCGGTTGTTCTGTTTCTAGTTTTTTCTGAATCTTTTGAACTCTCGGCCTTCTATTCCTCTACTGACCTTATTACTTCACATTATTCAAAAGCGCTGCTCGACGTCGCATGTTTTACCTGTTCGCCCATTGATCAACATTTATTCAAGTGGAACATCTAGAGTTCCTTTCACCGCTGATACGAGATTTCTTCATTGACTGTTGTTCTTAAAGCTGGATTCTCGTTACGGTGCACAATAGATCAGAATTTTTTTTCTAGAAAAGTCGAATCTTTATTATTGTGCTGGCACTTAAAGGTAAAGGGTTGACAAAGAATTTATGTTCTCACTATGTGGATGTGAAGGACTAATTTATTTTTATGCTTCAGCATTACCTACTTGCTTGAGTGTTTTTAAAGTTAGTTTTTAGGCAATCGCCGACTCTTTATTTGGTGCTAGGCCTTACATGCATCCTCTTCGCAATGCTTTGAGAATCTCACCTAGCAGCAGGTATTTTTGGATTATTCATATTTGCAGAAGTACTCGACTTAAAAGATATTTCTTTTTATTGAGGAATGACTGAGCGTTGTGAATGAAGAAAGATTTGTCGTAATCATTTGTACTTCACATTTTGCCTCAAATGCTTCCGATTCTTGATTTCACTACTTAGAACAGATGCCGGTGTTCATGCTCTACGAAATGCCTTGATATGCCAAGTTCCGACTGAGTATGCGACGCTCGATTCCAGTATAGAGAATAAGTTGAAGCATATAAGCAAATGGAACAGTGCTATTGAGGAATTTTCGCCAGGTCAGAGACTGTTCATATATTCGTTTTTCAATATATGGCTCAATTTTATTGTTTAAAATTTAGGTGGTATGAAAGTATTGGATTTGAACCGTGTGGCTGCCGGGTTTTGTATTCGAAGGCATGTTGCATACAGGTTACTTAGTTTCTGTCATATTTGAATATTCAAGTTTTGAGCACTCAAATATGGCATAATATTCGATGGTTTGAAATTTGTAGACTGCCAGATTCAATCTGCTTCCCACTCTCCTAGTTAAGAAAAAAACGTTTTGCTCAGATTGTAAGGTTCACTGGTGCATTTGGAAGCTCACCGTTACCCAAACTCACTGCGTCCGCATTGCGTTCATTGGGTTGCTTTTTAATCTTTCACATGCCAATTTTGCATCAATGAGATCGCTTTTTGAAAGATGTCTAGAAAAAAAAATCTCTGAAAGTGCCGCTGTGTCAGAAAAGCTTGGAATCGGGAAAATGTATTTTTGACCACAGCTATATTTCTTTTTT
>UZAF01016093.1:190550-245920 GCA_900617895.1 Haemonchus placei | reverse complement strand
GGGTCAAACTGCTCGTGAACTGGCAGTCACCATTGGGGAGTCAGTCCACAATTATTCGTGGATTGAAGTCAATCGGCAAGGTGCGTAAGCTCAGTCGATGGGTGTCTCATGCTTTGAAGCAGTATGACATGGATTTTCGCGCCAACATGCACTTTCTCTCCTCACGCTCAGGCGCAGGAGATGGTCAGGTGTACTCGGTAGTATGTGTTTGGAAGAGCTTTTTATACTCTTACTAACGATGCCTCGCGCGTCCATTTTCATCAACTCTTTCCCGAGTTATGATCTCTAAAAATCCTCACTATCACATTGTCCGAGGACTTATGACTCAACCTATTATTTTTTATGGCCATATCACAGAAAGTATCCCTTTGTAGAGGGGTATATTTAGTGCGACATGTGGCCTAACAATATTCTTCGTTAGACAAATTAGGTTACTCCGAGCACGGGCGAGACGCATTGTCTTGAATGCGAAATCAATAGCGACGATACTGGAACTCTTTTTCAATGACGCCATAGTAATCTGGAAAATATCTTTTAGGCGAACACGTCATGGGTTCTTTTTTCAAGCACACCGCTCGTGATAAACGAAAAGAAACCTATTCCCGAAGCGCACGACGAAATATACTCGTTTGTCAGATCTCACGTGGTGAGTAATGTTAAAACCAAAACTTTCTATAATGGCTATATTCCTTTACTTTTCCGACTAGGCGGGGTCTTCAATGTACAGGTAGTACTAAATATAGTTGTGTTTTCCATAATGTAGCTGCGCAAGAATCAAGTTTGCTGTCATCTTTCAGGCAGCAATGCCACATTGAAGTGTTCTATCATGCAGTTCTATATTTTGTTATTGTAAATGGATGCGTTCTAACCAAGATATTGTAGGAGCCATAGGAGCCAAGGTTGGCTCTGAAACCTAGGATTGCGTAAACGTCTCAGAATCAGGCTATGCTTACGTTACTTTATATTGTACGTTAATTGTGTCTGTTGGTTTGAGTGGGGGTGGGGGGAGGGGAGCTGGCGGTTTCGGTTTCGCCTTGTGTGGGAACGGTGATGGTAGCAGGTTCGAATTGACTCTGCCTGCTGGGGGCGGGTGTGCGCAAGATAAGTATATGACCAGAAATCCGTAACTACTGTTTGCTTTGGTAATATTCTTTTGCCTTTCGAAGTTTTTGGCTGGAACGGTAGATGGCATTGTATGTCACGCCAATGTATATTAGGAATCGTTTCTTTGGACGAAAGCCCAGCTGGTTCACCTGAAAAGATGAAAATCGCAAGGTTTTCATCTATAAGTGGGGTATCCAGATACAATCGCTGTAAGGCAGCATTATAAAATGCGGTGAAAGTTCCCAGTTACGGTTGGTATCTTTACAAAAGCTGTAAGCAGTAATTTACTAAACTTGTCGCATTTGATACGCCTTAGATGAAAAATACAAACCTTTTTGCACACCCTCCTTTATCTCAATTCTTTAACTTGATCGTAATTCTGTTTGGATTTCAGGCGAGCCCATATCCATTCCAAACGATATCTATGACTATTACAACATTACGATAGTAGCACGGTCATTCGTCAGAGAACAGGTTGGATTATTCATGTAAACAACTTTTTGCTTTTGATCGGTGAGTGAATCATGTGGAAGATGTTTTTAGCGTGGGATGGGTCATGCCTTATGCATCTTGCCAGGTAACTGAAAAGTTTGCGATATCACGAAAAAAATTCCTGGTTGCACACTTACTGAGGGCATTCATTATCCAGCTAAAACAGAAATATAATAAATAATGATATCCCAACAAGTGAGGTCACGATCAGCTCACATATTGAGTAAAATTTACCCATTTCTTCAGCCTTTCAAAGTTCGCTTCGCTAATCGTCAAGCGAGTGCTCTCCGTTGTTCTTGCTCTTGGACTATAGGTTTCTCGCTAGTTGAGCAGTGACGAAGGCATTCATCCCCTATGGTTATACAAAGCGTTTCATTGTTAAATGGGAGTTGATGTTAAAGGCGTGATTTTCAACGTTGAGACGTGCCGCAGCGTTTCCAATCTGAGCACAAATATAAGCTGTAGGGAGAGTGCATTTAATTTGCTGAAGTCTGGGAACGATGGGCACCGCCAACCCAGGGCACAGATTATATGTGCGCTTCTCTATGTTTGAATCAGGGTGCAAAGTTCGGCTCATGTAGAAATGGTTAATAATTCCGAACCAAAAACTTGAGAGCAAGACCGAGATCGTTTCGATGAATCAACAGAACAAGCATGGTCCATGACAGGGCTTCATTAAAAACCATTCTGAGGTTTCCTGCCCTCATATTCGAATTTGGCATGGAAGCCATGTTCTCCTTGCATCCGAATGATTATTTTATACCTCTCGCAAGTGACGTTATAGAGTTGCATTGATTACCCTCGGAAGTTGTTGATGATCCCATAACCGCTACGAACGATGTGGGCGAGCAAGGGCTGTTTCCGGTGACTGGTCCTTATGAGCGTGGACTATTTTTCAGCGATGAGGTCGCCACCAGCCTAAAGTAGTTACCATTGTAATATGTGTACGTTTCAGATCCGTCGCATGATGTCATGCATAGTTTTCCATGGCTACGATCGTCTACCTTTGGAGACAATCCGTTGGCTTCTAAAGAATCCGATCAGCACGAATTTCTACGACCTTCGCATACGGATTGCGCCACCACAGGGATTGTTCCTCACAGATGTGGTGTATCCTCCAGAAATGTTTACTAATCCGTTTCCCTGCTATCGACATGCATGGGATCGTCCACAGGAGGTCCTCGAGGAAAAAGAGGACGAACTGCTTCTTGATGATGATTGTTGACAAAAAATGTTTATGTTCATGATCTTGTTATGTTGTTAGTAGTTATACTTGAATTGAACGATTGTTTTGCTCTTTTTCGGTCGTGTTTGACATTAAGCAAAGAAGACTCGGCTTGGCATTTGTTTTTGAAGCTCAGGAATGGATTCCGAGAGGCTGCTGTTTTGAGATATGTCTCCTATTTAATATCAGGTTGTGCGAAAATTATCTGCCGAAAATCTCACAAAAGTATAGATTTTATGAGATTTTCTGAAGGTTTGCATAGAACTGTTGTAAAGGGACCTACCCAGTTGGGTGCTCATAATGTTCTAGGAGATTTCATGGTATCGCCATCGAGTGATCAGATCGAGGTTCATCTTCTACTTTTTTTGTTCAATTCTGTGGAGCTCTGAGTCGACTCGTGCACAGAACCGCTTGGTAGGGGCTTCAAGGCTGTGCCTGACCGTGGTTTTACTGTGTTTAAACAGCGGAGCGGTCCGATTTGAACTCTTAGAGACGTAGGTGTCGAATGTAGGAAAACAGGTATGCATGGGTAGTTTCATTGAAAAGAAAGCCCATGGAAGATTCCAGGAGCTTCCAGAAGTTCCTGGAAGAAATCTGGACTTTTACGAAAATGTCTGCAGATACATTCCGCACATTCTGCCTGACCTGGAAAGACTTCACGAGTAGTAGCCAAAGTCAGAGTGAGTCGTCCAGATGCGCCGTGCACAAGACACAGGAACAAAAATTCAGTGCGGAGACTAGGTAGATGTTTAGCCAAGGAGCTATCTTGCAACAGGACCATCTGCACGAGTCAGGACCCACAGTTGGATTACTGTATCAACAGAATCCCCATGCTGAACATCCCTTTTCTATCGAATCGGGATTGCAAATATGTTCAGATCAGTAGACTGGATCATCAGTAGTCCGGTGGAACCAAACCGTCCCACGGAGGAGCGCCTGACCAGGGTGATGTGATGGAGGGTAGCCGTCTTTGCGAACCTGTAATGGTGCTTAGGAACGTAAATTAGTCTGGGAAATATGATTTTTTTCAACTAGGCCTTAGAAGGGAAGGGGCGCCGGGTGGGTGAAATGACCAACTCGTGCTGAAGCCTGTGATCAGGGAAGGCTTGCTGTTAACCAAGGATTCATTCCTTTTCGTAAATATTAGCTGTAGCGTGCTAGCAAACTCTTACTGCTCAGGGAGCACCGTTACGAGCTCGCAAAGATGGCTACCGCTCCTTCTTCACTTTATAAAGCCTAACATCGGAGGAGCGATGTCTCCCTAACTACATTTTCACCTGCCCCACTAAGCCTATTTGGTAGGATCAGTGATCCAACGATTCAAATCCCCAATAGTGTTTACATCAAACAGTTTTTGGATTACTGTAGTTGTTTTAGTCTGTGATAATTGACGGTCTATTGCGTACGACTGTTGTTGCCGTTCCATCGTTGACAGGTGCGCTTCGTCGAGGTCTTTTGCGTGTGGAGGGACGTTCTCTGTTATTTATTGTGATTACATCTTTCGAACTTCGACTTTTCTAATCTTATGAGCTAAACATCGCATTTGCAGTTTCCCGTGGTCGTAAATTATAAAGTTTCTTTCTACCGCAAAGTTTATCGAATCTGTTTTAGAAAAATCTTCATGACGCATAGTGAGTGATGTTGGACATTAATAATGGTTTTTAGGTTCCTACTCATCTTCTCTTTATTGATTCCTTCCGTTGAGTTTTGTTCTCATTAAGCGACTTGGGGAAAACCCAACGAACGACGTTCGCGCGGCTGTCATTTTGCTTTACACAGTAACTATTACAGTTTTTGCAGGTTGTTGTTAGAAAGGAATGGAGTCTCGGTAGAAGCCGAGGAACTCAGCAAATCTGCTGATATTGAGGGCAGTTGGCTTTCTTGGCCAATTAATGTAAAGCGTTATGATTGTCAGGAGCCTTGCAAGTGCAGTGCAATCCTCTCTAATCGGATCGGCCTTCTTGAGCGGTTTCTTGTACATCAGACTGGCCCATTTATTCTTTCGGAATGAGTGAATCATAAGAGTTCATATGTGAAGCAGATCTCAAACAAGGAGCAGCTGAAACTTTTTACGAAACACATGAGCCATTTAGTTTATTTATTTATTTATTTATTATACAGCCAGGGGTGAACCATCGGCACCGGGAAGTTTACTTCATTTTCGAACCTTTTCCGGTGACCAAACGAAGTTGAAAGGAGCTGTTCCTGCATCTTTTTCTGTTCCACTTTTTCTGAAACTTTCCAATGTATTTGGGGGAGCAAAAAGCTGCGTGAAGTTCTGAAGTATAGCAGTAGCGATGCTACAAGTAACCCGAGTGCTGTTCATTTCTTCGCCATGATTTTGTTACGGTTGCTAATTGGAATTAAACTGCTAGACTCAGCTGATTGTGAGCTACCTACAATCATCCACCAATCAGTTAAAATGCCATCAAGCTCTTCGTACCAAACCTGGTTCGTGGATAACCTTTTTTCACCAAATGCTTTATGAGGCTTGAAAAGTACAGGTAGATAATGGGCAGGTATTCGTCGGGCATTGTGAATGGCCTATATCTGAAAATGCAAAACAGAGTTATTCATGGATATAGAAATGATCATTTCGTAGTCCATGTAGAAATCAAGTGAATACCTAGATGGTCATCTGTTGCTTTAACCAGACATAAAGCCAGATTTTTGAAGAGAAAGAGGTTTCGTTCACCTTTCCCTATCACTGTGTGTTCCATCCAGAGAAAATGTTAGCGGGAATGTTGACTCAGTTCCCATGGGAAGGTTTCCATCCATAAAGCGAATGATTCTATAATTTCTTGTTTTAATTTGTTACTTGTTTTACACTGCTGATGTAGAGCTGATTTGTCCATATTTTCAAAAGGCCGTACAAACGTCTTTTGGTTGGCTAAAGGTGGGCTTTATACAGTGGATGTTGTAGATGGTCTATAAGGAATAAATCGCTAACATTTGACGGTTAACTCTTAACGCTTAACTATATCTCGGCCTTGCAAAGCCGGCCTGTTGATTTCTTCGGCTGTGCTTTTGCTCAGCAGTTGATCGATTAATCAACAAGTGGTCTCTGAGTTTCTTTTCACGACGGCTTTTCACTGCATAATTAAGAACACCATGTACTACAGCGGCTCCTGTTTTTTCCCATTAGTTAGTCATCCATACTTCTTGGAGGCTTCCATGGAAAAAAAAAACTTTAGTCAACTTTCAATTCGTCGTCTTTTGGAAGGTGAATCTGGAACTTGAATTCGAATGGAGTCAAGTTAGCAAAATGCTTATAAATTCTGAACCTATGATTCTCTTATTTCAATAATGCCATCAATATTGATCTGAGCATAATCATATTCTTCTTTCACTTTTTTATTCTGAGATGTTATTGATTTTTACGGTGCTGAAAAGCATCATCTAGTGGCTCTCGGCCCAGGCCATATACCTTCGGCCGTTGTGTGATGACATTAATTCATGGGTCCGATATACCTTTGGGAATTGCCCGAAGGACGTTGGCTGTTTTGCTCGAAAATTGACTGCGTGGTTTCGAATGGCTGCCGGTTTTTCGCCAGCCATCGCGTGTGGGTGTTCATTGTTTCATTGTTACCTCCATAAAGTCAGACTCGTTAGGGACCCGTTTGATATTTTTTCTGTTCAGATCATTGTCTATGTCAGCCTCTTTTACAAACTGTGTTGACTTCTAATTAATCATACAGATGTTAAAACTAAAGTCAAATTTGTCTCCTGATACCAATTTATTCAATTGTTTTCCCCATTAGGGGTGAATAGGCAGGTATGAATGCGTTCGTGACTCATTACCCTTTTTCCCAGCTAGCTCCTTTCTGAATCTGCCTCGCGTCATGGTGATCCGTCAGTTACATGATCAAAACGGGCTGCTTCATCAGTTCCGGTCTTGAACACGACATTCTTGCCAAATTAGTCACTATAACCTTGGAGGTATAATGCCCCTAAAATTATTTGATTATCATTCAGTTGAGCAATTAAATTTTGAAAGGCAATTTGATGTTACTATCGTCGAGAGGGAAAGTTTCTCATGTAATACCATTATTTATTCCAGACATAATAAATTAGCCGTGTTTATTAGGCTTATTTACCCTTAACAGCTTTTTGATTCAATTTGAAGATTCCTTTTTCCACTGGAGCCTAACTTATAGGAACAATTGATGACCTCGTTCTTCTCTATGGCAGTTCTTTTTAACATCAATATATTTTGATTGCAGGTAAGCGCCGAATTCGTTTCCAGCAATTCAATAATTGTCAATGATTTCCGTCTGAGAAGTGTGCCACGTGATTAGTGTGGCTATGAGCAAAAGTGCCCACGATATTTGTGATGAAGGCATTGCATTATCCCCACTTCCGGCGTCCGTACTAATCGTGAATATAGCTAATCATCGTTTCAGCGACTATGATTTCTAATCGAATGGGGTTATGAGTGCTTGGGTAGTAGCTTCAATAAGGTATCAATATCCAGTAAAGATTAGCAATAATAGAGCGTTAGGTTTTTTCGAATCGCTATTGGACTATAAATTTTCCTTGAAAGCGGCACATTAAGCAAGCAGTTCTTCATTTTCGCTCCTCTCAGCGCCACCCACCCGTGTATTTGCTTTTGAATACATGATTTGTTACTTCTTGGACCTTACGTTCCATCCCCTTTTCCGCGTTTTGATTCCATTATGTTTATGAATGGGAAAGAGGCAATGCTATAGTAAAGTAACATCAGATCCCTCCGCCGTTTCATTTCCTTTGTCATAGTAACGTGAGAATCTGGTTTACCCTGAGTGATTTCAAATTTCTTCCAATTTTATAGAGTCATTGTCATATTTCCCTGGAATTCCCCATCTGGACACGTAGGTTGTGCTAATTTTCCAAAAGTCTTTCACACTTCACATTTGTTTTGACCTTTGACTGAACAGCTGCTCATATGGACCCATTTCGGATGGGTAACCTTTCCAGTCTTTTGTGGTTTATTTTGCACAAGCGAGTTCTAAGGTTCAATTACCTTTTTTCATGTCTCCGGTCCTCACCACATCAATCATACAGGTGTGCTACGAGGTGCGCTTAGCTGGTTCACAGCTGGAGAATGGTTTTTCGCGGGGGTGCAACCTATTGAGTTGTCCCGAAGACGTGCATGCTAATGTGTGGCGATGCTCATAGCAGATGGATTAGGCATGCATAAATTGAAGCGTCTGAAACGAACGTGGGTGCACATAACCTGCATAAACAGATGGCGGCAGGAATTCTGGAATCCCTCATTTCCGATCCGATCTCTCAACCAATATGAATACAAAAGGGCGGTGATAAAAAACTGTGGACGTCACAGCGTGCCTCACGTTTCAGAGCGCATTTCACGTCACAGACCAGATGTGTAACTGTAACCAACAACTTCTTTTTATTTGGGTTCTTTTTGTGACAGTTTTTTTTTGTTTTGAAAAAGAGGCGTTCCTACTAGTTCGCGCAGGTAATACGAACTGTTAAATTAGTTTTTGTCTTGACTTTCAATAGGATAATCTGTGCTTTATTGATAGTAACTGTCGTATTTGCATTGATCCCGTAATGTTCTTTAGACTTCATCCTCTTTGCTGACGCATATAATTTTCTGATAAGGCAGTTAGTCATCCAATAGTGAACCAATATTCTGCATCAGGTCGCAGTATAGTGCCCAGTGCGTAATAGGCGCTTTCCAGCCCAGCACCCATGATTTCTCAGATTTCCAGTTCTCACAGTTTCCCCATGTCGATCGATGCATACCACTTTTTCAAGCGCTTAACAACCGGGCTGACCCAACTTGCTTCCTGCAAACTCCTTACTTGACCCGGTTGCAGCACTCCATCGCTGACATGAAGTTTGTTCTGGGCATAATGATTTATTATGATTGAATGCGATAATCAAAATGATTATTTGCACACCATGCCGTTTGCCAAGAATCTATTTCCGGCTCTGGCCAATATATTGAATAAACTGTGTTTTATCGAACGCGATTGCGGCGTGCGTCACTTCATGTTATCTCGACACTCACATTTTTTGCGCCGTCCCCTAACAACGATGACTTGTCGCCGTTTCATGTGCTACGACGATCTGTGTTTCTATAGCATTTCACTTGATTTCACACCTTTTTCATTCTATTTTTGGGCCACTCTTATCAGTTGTGCGACCCATGGATCTAATTTCCCCATATGGTACTTACTCAGTGGGGTAAGGGAATATAGTGGAGAGGGGCTCGTGATTTTATTTATGTTGTGTCTATTGAAGGGTCTTTTGAGTTTGCCTTATTTCTTATGTCTGAATAGGGGAATGAATTTGCTGATTTGGGCGCCCGCACATTGTTGTGCAGGCGAAAATGCGTCGAATGTTTTGAGTTAAAGGCGCATAATACAGCTTGATCAACTCCCATCTCTTCGCCGTTGTTATATAATGTGGAATATCTGACAAAGGGTCGGATTGATCGAAAACTTGAAGTTTTTGTCTTTGTGAGAGTTCTTGAAGAGCTTGGGCGTTGTTTATCTACTATATTAAAGCTTGATGGTAAAATTGGGGTCGAATTGCTTGAGTGGTTTGCGAACATATTGACATAGCATAAGCTATTGAGTTTTCCCTAAATTTTATTTCGTACCAGGGCTAACCCTTGCAGAATTCTCAGAGTGCATGTCTCTCTTTTTACACTCGGGTATCTAATCGATTCATTGGAGTTTTTCAGAACAGCCTGATGGGGACCGTGAGAATTAATGTGTTTTGATGTTTTCTTCAGATCCCCCGTTTCTTAAAAGGCGTGGGGGGGGAGGGGGGTTCAAAGTTTCTAATATGAGAAGGCGGCTTATTGTGTAACCAAGCCACTTCCGCAAAGAGTAATAATTGGAAAAACATGGCGACTGAAGCGGAGGTGGTAAGGAGGAGCATTGAAGTGGGTATTTGATGAGATTATGGTTTTAATAGCAGGCTTCCATGACAGCTAGAAAATTCTAGTTGATGGTGTCTAATATTGACCTCTACATGGCACTATTGCAGTAGTTTCTCACTGAAGTCTTTAAAATGTAGTGGGAAGGTGAAGAGTCCAAAGATACGGTTGAACCTCCACCAGGGTTTGCTAACATTCCAAACTTCTAAATGAGAGTGAGGCTTGCAATATAATCCCAAGGATAACGCCTTTGCACCCCTATAAAATCAATTTAATTATTTCTCGATTTCGAAACAGCTAGTCAGAAGGGAAAGTAACGATGGCGTCGATTTCACAATTCTCGAGGCTGTATTCTATGAATACGGGATCGCAGGAATCTATTCCGCCACGCGAATTGTCGAATTTGCTGAATTACTCGGTCTAAAGGGAGTCGCATTCATCTAGGAACCACTGAAGATATAGCGGTCATTAATAGTAACGACCTTTTCCCGGGAATCTCATCAGTTTCATTCCTTTTTCAAATGTTTGCGTGTGTTCATAATGATGTTCTCTCATCATATTTGTTGTTGTGAAACGGCAATGCTTTTACATCGAGCGCCAGTATCGGCTGTAAAATAAATTCTATGTTATGGTTCGTTATGTGGTCGATCATGTCTGAGAAGGCTTATCTTTTTTCGTGACGTGAATACTTCTTAACGAGATGGTGTATGTCCTTACAATCCTCTTTTAGTGCTGCTCGAGCATTGTGTTTCTCGCGCTCATCGCCACGGATTTCACACTGGATTATTGTCGGATCTGTCGCTAAAAGCGAAGGTATTTGAGCTTTTTTCCTATTTCGACCTCTAGGTTCATTTTTTTTTCAATCACTGGCTTCTCATTTACAATGCTATTTGTTTTGGATCTTGTGTTTATCTCCCAATTCTCTTAAACCTTGTGTTTTTCATTTCACTTTTGTTTAGGATGTGTAAGCGGCTTGGCCAGTTGCTTCCGTCAGCGATAGCCTGGTCGTTGATCGTTATTTGTACGCTTTGTTTTTACTACTTTCTTGCACCTGCCGTTGCAGTACGATGGGGCTGGTGAGTGAGATGTTAGATTTTTCAGAGGAGTCTAATTGCCAAAAAAGAATAATACGGAATATCTGTACACGATCGAGCTTTGTTTGATATCTTGTTAGACATTCCCCTATATACTTGAAAAAGATCTAAACACTTAGAAGTGCCTGTTTGCCACTTAATGAATATGCTAGAGCTTCAGCAATAGAGCAATAGAAGTTAAGACATTTTTCTTTGAGTTTCAGCTGGATTTTTGCCATTTCGTAAGCGCCATTTCATTTGCTTGATTTCTCGAGTGAGCATAGAATTGTTTTGCCGTTGATCAATTTTGTTTCCGGGATACGTCCAAATATTTTATTTTTATCGCAGTTGTAATGTTGCTCGAACGCACATGTAGCCCATATAATGACATAGGGAGGCAGTCTTCTTTCCTTCTGATTTGACCATTGACCTATTGTGATTATTATTACTATTATTATTATTATTATTACTATTATTATTATTATTATTATTATTATTATTATTATTATTACCGGTATTATTATAATTGTCACGACCAAAAAATCGTTGATGGTTTGCCGAAAAATAAATACTGCTCTTCCAGTTCCTCAGACTTTCAAAATCCCTAAAGTGGGAGCAGTTCCACATTTGGAAGACAGGTGCATCCACTTCAGATAGCTCATTTTAGAAAAGAAAAAAGTTTTATAGGGAAGTGAGAACACCTTCGTAATCTGCAGAGAAAGTAATCCATCATCAGACCCTAGTTTATTTCATTCATTCGTAAAAGAGCGACCAAAACGGTAAAGACCGAGAGGATAGCATCATGAGTCTCTCACTATGCGGCTATTGTCATACTGCCATCTAGTGGTAATTTCAGGGATAGTGGCAACCAGTTTTGTTATAATTTGCAAACGATTCCTTTTTCTTCTTTCGGTTCCCATTATGTTTCATCGTATTTGCATCCTAGATTCTACAAGAAATTAGAGCTTGAACCTTTCATATTTTCCAACCATTCTAGTAGGTTTTGGGTGGCTTTGGTATGACTCTCTACTAACGTTGTCTTTGTAAACTGGCGTCTGGGACCGAGTTCTCGCATCTCAGACGCCAGATTACAAGCTGCTCAATCTCGTATTGAGGTATAAATGCAATTTATGAGTTTTTTTTTCTGTAATTGTGACTTGTGTAGGTATGGATGGTCCTTGTGCGGTGTCGATCTCATCATTTTCCTTATGGTGATCTCGAATCTAGTTATGGCGATGTGCATGGATCCGGGCATTCATCCTTACGGTAAACCAACTTGAGATGGAATAATTCTGGAAAACTTGTGAGTAATTCATCTTTCCAGGGTATGCTACTGAGGAAATGACAACCGACGACTTTCGATCACCGCTGTATAAGAACGTTGAAATAAACGGTATAACGGTACGCATGAAGTGGTGCGTGACGTGTCAGTTCTATCGACCACCCAGGTCGAGTCATTGCTCCGTATGTAATCGGTAGGTTGGGTTTTTGTCAGAAGTTATGTCCTCTATTCTGTGCAATATTGGCCGACAAGAAATTTATGGTTTCTAGATGCATTGATACATTCGATCATCATTGTCCGTGGGTTCATAATTGTGTGGGAAGGAGAAATTACAGGTAATATCACTTTCTAGTATTGTTGTGTGATAATTATGGTACCGAAAGCTAGAAAGATACTTTCCAGATACTTCTTTTTCTTCTTGTGTTTTCTTAGTCTTCACATGTTATATGTTGCCTCGGTATGTCTTGGATATACACTTGCGCATAGGTATGCCTATCGTATTTTTTTATTTACATATTCTGTATTGTTTATTGTATTTGTATATTTTTTATTTTTCTTTTTTATTCTCATGAGCTAGCTGTACAGCCGCCTCGTGATTATTGCCAAGCCGTCCTTGAAAGTTTCTTGACTCGTGCTGAATAATCGTGTTTGCTACGCTAGATCACTCGTACATAACTGTGGAAAGTCACTGTGGAATTTTCAAAAGCCAACAATAATGAGTCCCCTCATCTAGGCCTGAGCCGCGACAAAAACTACGCTTAAGTCTAGAAAAGTGTCAAAAATGGTCACTATCAATCTCGCTCTTCTTAAAAATACTTTGTTTCATTTTTTTCCACTGGTCAAGTTCCTCAACGGGATTATTTATGATGCGATTAGGCCCTACTGGATCGCTACTCACCAATGTATCTGCTAAACACTCCACTTTTACTAATTTCATTTTATAGCTAGAAAGTTTTATGAGTACAACACTTGAAAACTCTTCTAACAGCTCGTTCAGTTATGCTTGAAGAACTATAATATCACAACTAATGTGGCCGTTTCCACTTCTGACTTCTTTAGACATTCTTTAATAAATTTTTACTGCTGGCCCAATTTGGTAGGTTTAATTGCGCCGTAGTACCGCTGGGTAATTTGCAACAAGTGAAAATAGTCAACTAGAAGCCTTTTCTATTTCTCCTCTCTTTTTCATAGCTTTGATAATTTCAGAGAGGATATTCTGAGCAGACCTAATTTATGCTCAATCGTTCTACTGGCGTTATGTGCTATATTGGCAGTACCTGTAGTAGGTCTTACAGTTTTCCACATTGTTCTCGTTTCTCGTGGGCGAACTACGAATGAACAAGTAGGTTATTCGAGTTTTCGGGTTTTCTGGTTTCCCAAGAATTGTGATCTTCGTTTCCCATCCTAGGTGACTGGAAAGTTCCAATCCGGGTACAATCCGTTCACGATTGGGTGCATTGGAAATATTCGTCGAACTTTATGCGGTAGTCAGTTTCCATCGTGAGTGCTGCTGCAACGTTATGTATTTTCTTTTGATTTTTTTTTTTGCTTCTTTCGTATTCTCTCTTTGCATCTAACTTATAAAATGACTTCATTTCTTGCTTGATGGATTCCAGTTGATTGACGATTATTAAGATTCACGAAATATGAAGAGACGGCTGTGAAACGAACCCGAAAAAATCGCTCAGCTGTAGAAGACGTAATGGTCAATGGTGCTATAAAACGAGGGGTAAGTTATTGATCTCTTTTCGGCTATTTAGGAACCTGTTCTTACCTGCAGTCTTACCTTTTATCGAGTTTCAATGGTCTTGATTATTGAAGGATGCGGACGAAGTTGATGAAACAACTGTGTTATACGTTCCAGATAAAGACGGAGTAAAGGACGGTCACATTCGAGTAAATATTATTTTTATCTGTTTCGTGATGTTTACTGCAATATTTGAACTTGATTTCAGTTAAAACAGCTACGACTAGCTGACAGCCAATCAGTTGGAACGTCACTGTCGTTGACGGGAGCAGATCCGCCATCTCACAGAGATCGTGACGGTTCCACGTGCAATCTCTTTGATTCTGCGCAAGGTATGTCGTAAATCTCAGCCTCAGTAGTACAGCTTAGTTTTACTTCTTTATTTTTATAATATTAGCGACAGGTGGTTGATCCATCGATTTATTGCTATTTGATGGGTTTATGCGACAACGATAGATCAGATTTTCTGCTTTTCTGACCAGATTTTAAGGCTGCATCTGCATTTTTGAACTGTTCTTCAAAGTGACGGTTGGATTTTTTGACGCGATAATTCCCTTTGGAAAGCTCCTGTCTGTACAATTTTGGTTTCAATTTCGACTCCCAACATGCTTGGCGTACTTGTTGTCAGTACAAGAATCCTTATGGTAGCACAAAAGCTCTTCAGTTGGTTCCATAGGTCTCTACTTTTGACTCGTTCGGCTTTCAACAGCATTTGTAGCTGCCGTTGTTTGCAGTAGGAATCATCGCAAAACCTTAGAATGTGTGGTTTTGCAGAAGCTGAAATAACTTCCAAAGGAAATATATGTACTGACTTGAAATCTGAATTTTTCTAATTCTTTTTTGCTTCATACGTTGTTACATCGTCCTCTCTTTCTCCCGTTTTTCCTGCTCCCTTGCTCATGACGAAATCCTCTGAGTAGTAGGTTTTGTGCGCTTGATGAATTCCTATCATAAGAGCATCTTTGCTTTTCAGCGCTTGTCCAGGATTTTAATGTTTCTCTCTGGAAATTTTAGTGTACAAAAAACACAAATAAGAAAAACCTCATCATCCAAACTCCACATGAATTAATGCTATTTTTTTTTGTCATCATCATTGATTCGTTATAGATAGTCCGAAGATGAACAGCCCAATATCATCGCCAGTGTCGGACGCCTATCAGGCTAGTTTTGAGGAAGCTACTCGTGATGCGATAACTACTAATAAAGGCGGGTCTTTTATTGATTCCATAACTTATTCATCTTATGCTAAAACAATAACGACAGATAGTAGCGTTGGATGATTTTCTATGGGGCCATGTTTAATTTGTGACATGTACACCTCCAGTTTCAATGAGACCACTAACTCGTTTCTTTATCAAAGGAACATCAGGATTCTACGTAGAAGTTGCAATAATTTAGATAATTAGGCAATTATTAAACCCATTGACGACCGTCACGCCATATCCTGCTCCTGTAGTATTTATATTACTTGTCGAGTGTTCTTATATTTTTTTCATGTTTTCAAGTATCAGCTGAGCTCATAGCCTTCTGAAGAATCTTGAGGCATTGTGGTCGAGGAATCATTCACTTCCAACTACAGTTATAGGAGAAATTAAAAGTTAATGTAAGGACAATGTAAAAGGCGCGGTCGCATACGGGTTAATCCACTATTCTTTATTCTTACTATTTTTCCATGAATCTTGACGCGTCCCATTTCCCAGTTGTTCGTTGCTATCTTTTTTCAGTTGTGATTTTTGTTCTTTTAGAATTTTAAGTCTCAAGTTTTACTTATTCACAAGTTTACATTTTCTATTTGCCCACCATTTCATACACTTTCCATTCAAGTTAACATATAGGAAGAGAGATACGTGAACGATTTGTAAAAGATGCATTGCAGTTTTTTCTGCGGAGCTCTATAATAAGCTTTTTTTCAGCTGAGCAAAAGCTTTTTCAGCTGCATTATGTGTCACCGCCATTTGAGCTTTTATTTATCCTAGATGGAATCTGTCTGGTGATGAAATCTGACAAAAACGTGCTCAAAGATTTTTTTGCTACGAAAACTTGCTTTTTTCAGAAAGGAGGAAGGGGCTCCGATTGCGCTATGGCAATACCATTGTGAACTCTAGATAAAATAACTCATAAGTTCACGTTCTAGGCATTACCCTACACCTATCTACCTCTTTGATTCGCATCAATGAAATGACTCCGCGTGTAAATACATACTTTCTGCAATCCATTTTCTTTCTGAAACTTGTTTTTTGTTTTGAAAAGATGTTATGATGTTGGCAGTGATAAGAGTGTTTCCAGATGTCGCCACTGCCGCTTCACAGGTTCTCAACGGAGATCGCTCTCGTCCTCGTGGTTTCGCTGACGCGGTTCGAATTCACGATCAGCTTAGCTCACCAGCCAAGTCGGTAGCGTTGTAGTAAATGAGGCAGTTAGGAAGTTTTGCGCGGCGCTTCAGCACCGCCTCGTATGGTCCGATCCGACGTCTTCTTGTTCGTCAAACGGGCCGATCGATTCGTCGCGTGATAAAACGTCACAGTTGGACGTAGTGTTTTCTGGTCGGGTACCTAGTGTGCTGCCTCTCATTTTGTCTCGTACTTCTCAAGTCTCAGTCTGTGAACGTATCGCCTGGGATTCATGGATATTTGTCTGTATGCTAAGCGTTTTTGAGCGCTTTTTCCGGAGCTAAGCATGGATATATGTTTCATACCTGTAGCGAGCTCTTCCGCCCCCCATTGATGATGAATCGAACGAGTCGAACTTTGGTATGTCTATTTGCTGGTTATAATTTTATGATATTGAGTGTTGCGCTCTTTCTGTGCCAGTTTGCAATTCAAAACTAACCTCTATCGCCTCCTGTATTATTCTATCCACTCTTCCATAATTTCTATTCTTGTTGTGGTGTATAGGATCCCCATATACATATTTTCCATTAAATTCTAGTATGGTCATGTATTTCCCCTGGCGTCGCCATAGCCGATCACACATTGTTAGAAGCGCTTCCATCTTCACTCGACGAGTTTGCAACTTAGCTTGTGGGGGCTGTAGCGCTTAGTAGGCGGAGACGAGCTCAGTTGCATATTTGCCTGGTGTAGATATAACCGTGAGCAAGGTACATAAATGCCTTTCCTCCTCTTTTTCTCTCTCAGACGCATAGATTATTTCATCCTATGGCCCATTGCCCACTCTCGCATAAGCTGAACCTACATAGGCTATGGTCCATAGACATCTCTCACTACTTTGTCATCCTTTAATGTGCACTTACTGGTATTTGTTTGATGTGTTTCTACTTCTTTTCTGCATGTGATGACGTATTTATGTATATACAGCTCATGCCAAATAGCTAAATATGTCCGAGTCGTCCTGCCTCAGAGGCCTACGGTCGCATTGTGGCTCGAACGAGCTCACCGTGGGCAAGCTCAGACACGGCCATCTGGGTTGCATGGGTTGTACTTGCTGTAGAGTCAAGCTCATCATCATCACCATTGATCGGATTGTTCAGAACCTACCATTAACATTATTGTTCCATCAGATCGTTGAATTTTGCATCGAATGTTGCTGAGAATTTCTAAGGTTGTTTCAGTTGTTACAGAAGGCATATTGTGATAAATTGTTATCTATTCAAAAATTCGTCTTCGTCAAAGAATATATTGTTAATGCCTTTAGTAATCATATTTACAGTGAACATCCAAATTTCGTGTTAACAAGTTGCAGACGCTAGCGGTAGCGCTGCGTTTTATCGATTGGAAGGTGCAGGCCACAAATTTTGTATAGGAAATTGTTAGGATGTACGTGTTTGGCTGTTTGAGAGAAATTAAGTGTGTCATGAATGACGGATAACCCAGTCGCACTCCCTCACACCCTGTTCCATTCGACCCCAACAGCTGCGTACACCACTTCGTTCCGATGGGGGGAGGGCGCGCTATGACGGAATCACCTGGGGAAGTTTCAGAGCTGAAGATCGGAGCTGGTGGGGAGGGCATGGCAGATCGATTTTTAAAATTCAACAGAGAATGATAAGGCATTGCGAAATTGGTGGCGAGTTTACAACAGATTTTAAGTAGATGATGGTGTGGGACTACATTCACGATGGAGCTGGGTAGCAGAGTGAGGGGCAATCTCAATGTCCTCCTTGGGACCCTTCCTTCAGTGGGCAAACTGGCAGAGACGTGGTACTGCCCGAACGACGTGATTCAATCGTGGCAGCTGTACTATTAGATTAGTTGCCATGGATTCTTTTGACGGAAATTTTCACCAGTCGGACGTATCACATCCATGTATGAGTTGTAAAGGAGTGGGAGCTGTTTTTATTGTGATTTTATTTTATATGGGCATATATAAATGCTTGCAAGGTTTGTCTTTGATGCGTTCTGTTGAATGTTTGGCTCATTAATGATTTATGGCGGCCTTGCAGAAGGTCGTTACCGAGCATTCTCGAAACATGCAAGTTCCTATGTGACTTTATAAAGTTTGAGCTGAAATTTGAAGGAAATGGTTGCGGTTTTGTTGTTTCAACCATCCTTCTTGTTTACAGCTGGCTACTAATCTCTAAGCATTAGTTCTATTACAATACAATTAATACATTGATACCCGAAAAGAAACTTGTAATACGAAGCGTTGTTAAATATCCTGTAATTAGGATGTTTTATAATAAGGGATGGATATAAACGTGCCCCGTGGTAAATTTCAGATGTTGTTACTCGTCCAAAAGCTTCCTAAATGACCGCTTTGACATTCATTTGCTAAACAATCTTTTGTGGATCGACCGAGAATTAAGTAATTTGTTTACTGTTATGTGAACAGGATGTATTTGTTCAAACTTGTGAAACGGATTAGATGATACCGTATTTCTATGAGAGGTAAATCCATTTGAAAACAGCGGCCGCATTAGTTTGAAGCTATTTTATGCTGTTTAATGTGTTATGGCTCTTTACTTGCTAGCAAAGTTTTGATCCTTCATCACTCTACTGTGTGCATTAGCCCAAACAGGCGATTAAAGCAATGAGCTGCTGTTTTGTCGAATGTTGTAAATGTCGTGGACGAGTTGCACCATGGGTGCACCGATCGATACCCGACGGGTGAGCGTCGCGGTCGGCGGGGATCCCCGTGTGCTGGCGGTTGACGCGTGTGTGTGGACGTTCAGCGCTTCTGTGGCTTCTTCTTTCGCGGAGGGTTGATCTTCTGGATAGCATCCACATCCATCTATCTACAAGCTGTGAGAAGCCTCCTATCGCCACTCTCATACGCGATTTAATCGCGAGAAAACAGCCAATTGTTTTTCAATAAGCTCTCTCTCACAGTTCAGTTCTCGAAATTATGGTCCGCGTATGCAGAGTGGTGCCAAAAGAGTGAGGAAGTTTTTTTGCGTTTTCTTATTATAATAATATTTTCATTTCAGTTTTTTTAGTATTTTTTTGATTCTTTCCCCATTATATTTGGCGGTCATGGTCGAACGCCATTTCACCGCCTTTCACAAACGCAAATGCGAATCGCATTTGTTGTGTTTCATTCATAGAATCGACTAGTTGCCTTTCTTGATGATGTGTTGATTCTTTTGGGTTTTTTCTAAATCGCATTCACACCCCAGATATGTTTGGTGTTGACTTGTGGCGGTTAGAACTGCTCAGTTTCACCAATAACTACCCACCCAAACACCATCGTTGCGATACCGAACACCGAGAACGCGTTCTATGATGAAAATTGATTTGTAATTGATGTGATCTGTTGATATCATGTTCCGAGCGGCTATTCGGATCTTCTTTAGATGGACGAGATACTCAGCACTCGGCGGGGTGATACCGCATACGAGGTTCATAGTGTTCAAGACGCCTCTGAACGATCGGCTTCTCACAAGAGTCGATCCCTCGCAGAGGTTCACTGTCAGCAATCTCATGTGGATGGTAGGTTTTGCTCAATGTGTTGAAATTTGCTATGGAATAGTAGTGCATGCATGCTGCGAGGTTACTACCACTTTTCCTGGGAGCTAAATTCAGAAATTCAGTATTGAATTAAATTAACAGAGATCAACAGAGGCTTGCAGCAAGTGTGAAACCAGCTACTAGCTTTTCCTTCACGAAACAGGTTTCTAAGCCTTTCTTCGAGCACAGCACCTCTTGCAGATACGGGTTTAATAGGCTCGGGGTACCATGAAATGTGCGTGCATTATCGATGTGGTTATTCTCGTCAACCTCAAAAGAGGAAGTACGGTGAATGCTTCAAGACCAGCATGTTGACATAACGGCACAGCAACTCAAGTTTGCATTGATTTGGATCCCCTTCAGGGTTTGAAAGTTGTGTAACAGAAAGGGAAACAAATTTCTGAGAGTAATCTATCTGCTCGGAAAATTTGAGAGTTCTTGTAGAGTTCCTTTGAATTCCAATGCAGAGCATGAAAATGTTTTGTCATAGTTGCTATGATGAGTCTGCGTTACTCGAAAGATCAGCTAAATAGGTTTCCTTTAGATTGAACTCGCTTGCTCTGGGGTCTTGTGTGGCAATGAAAATTTTTAAAAAAATTTTCATAACAACGATCATTTTTTCACCTACCCCTTGTCACCGACGAGCCTCGGGGGTAGGTGAAAAGCGAAGTGATTCGTCTGATTTAGAGGCGAAACGAATCACTTAATTTAATTAATAAACAAATACTTACAAAACTTTTTAATTTCTCTTTTTTATTGTGAGAAAAAAAGATCATTAGATTTTTGCTTAGTTCTTAGCTGAATTTTTAGTTGGCTGAACGCGGTCTTCGACTTGGCATGGTTGTTGATCTCACAGATACTGATCGGTATTACGATAAAGCAGAAATTGAGGGAATGTGCATACAATACCAGAAAATAAATTGTCCAGGTCGAGGGTAAGTTATAGCGCCATTTTCCCTCTTTTTTCCCAGGAGCTAAGTTAATTTTTAAGTTAGTTTTTTCCCAGGGTAAGTTATAGCGCAGACCCAGGAGCTTTTTCTTTTTAGTATTCTCAAGTCCTTCGTTTTAGTTTCGTTGAAAGGTCAGAATGTGTTGCGGAATTTAACAAGGCGATCCAAGATTACATCGATAAATCTGATGATGAAGGTTAGCTCTTTGCACATAAATGAACGTTGAAGTGTTTTAGGCTTTTCATGCTTGGAAAATCTGGGCTGTTATGATTGCCCTCTCAAAAAGGAATCTTAGCTGTGCTCTAATTAAAATTAGTGCTAGCAATACCAAAGCAAAGAATTTCTAAAATGTTCTTATGCAATCCACAGGGGTTCGTCGCACGTGCGCATACTTTCAGGGTCAACCATTGTAGTCGTATCATAATGATAGGGCGTGCATACTTTTCCAGAGCAAAGATTGCCTGATTATTGAAGCTTCCAGTGTGTTTACTTGGGAGAAGTTATTTTAAAAACAGAACAAGACACTCAAATCAATGAAGTAATGTGTCTCGTAGCACCCTAATTGATATGTATCATTTGCAGCTGTCTTTGTCCCTTCAGACGCTCAGATAGTATTGTACTGTTAATTCCATTTTTATTGACAGATTACGAAATTAACTTTATTTCAGAAGCCCTAATCGGAGTGCACTGCACTAATGGCGTAAATCGCAGCGGATATCTGATTTGTCGATTTCTGATCGAGCGCCTTGGGTGGTCGTCGCACGAAGCATTGGATGGTAGTTAATTTGTTATACATGTCTCTTGTGTCAATTGTTTTTTATGCGTGAGCTTTTTTTAGCATTTGAACGCGCAAGAGGTTATCCAATTGAGAAAGGTTCATACGTGCAAGCACTGCATAAAGCTGCAATTCAGTCCCGCAATCGAAGGTGAGACGCATAGAATTTCACTGCTCTTTGATACGTTCCATTTAATTACATTAAATATCACGTATGCACCTTTTGCTCTGAAATTTCACTCCATCATCGTCCACACTTTCACCAGTGTGCTAGTGCTAAGGGTGAAATCAATCCAGTTCGCTCTTCAGCAAAAATTAGCAGTGGCCGGCAGCTAGATAGCTGGGTAAATGAAATATGTGATGTGGTATAATCTGGGATTCAGCTCGTGCTGTAACGTAGCAGTGTTTCAAGTGAAGTATATCCCTTTTCTAGAGATGCTTCCGACGATAGTGACTCCGAGGAGCGCCGTCGCAAATCGAAAAAGGCAAAACGAAAGCGTGAAAAAGATGATATGTCAAACTTCACCGATAGTGCTAGCCAAATGGGTAATATCATGCAGCAGTTCTTTGCCCAACTACAAGGAGCTCATCAGGTACGTAGACCACTTTTTGAAAATTTCAGCAGAATACAGAACTGTAGGTTTAGGCTGCTGAATCTGGTAATGGATCAGGCTACGAGGGTTCTCCTGCTCAGAGTGGTAGCTATGTTGCTTCACCTGCTCAACAACACTGGGCTTATCAAACAAAGGTTGGATAATTAATGTCAGATGAGTTTCTCTTCACTCATTTCTCTCATTTTTTTACAGAACCAAAACCTGAATCCGTCATATTCTGAAAGCCCGGCTGATCAAAGTATGCAAGATGAAGAAATGGAGGAAGGAGAGGTTGGTTCATCCGCTTCAGATCTTTTAGACACTCATTTGAAGTGAAAATGACTGCGAATAATAAGACGTGGCCCCGAACCTCGTGTTTTAGGAATGCGAAGGCGGTGAAGAATCCGAAATTGGCGCTGAACAATCTCAAGTGAAGTCCACTGCACAAAAGCGTCGTGATAGAAGGATGAGAATGAAGAATATGCTTTCGGTGATGAAACGTGGTCGCTTCCACGAGATTCAGGAGATGCAGCGCGAGTTCGTCGCCAGAAGCGGAACCCAGTGAAATTCGTATGAATGTGCTGGGTCCATAAAAGCGCTTGGCGCAAATTCTCCAGTGCTTTATGAAATATAGGTATTAAAACAACGGCAGTCCTCGCAATATAGTGGTCGCACCCATATATTGTGAAAACAGGTCATAAATTAGCTGCTTAAGTAGCGTGGTGCCTTTCTGAAAGATCGTTGAAGGAACGTACCAACAACTGATTAGTAAGTTGCGGGTTTTTATTGTTGCTGTTAAACCTCATATCTGTACTTCTTGAAAATTTTCACTTTTTTTTGTTCATCAACTGGTACCAGTGTTTCCAATTAGTTTAGTGTAGTTTATCAGACGTGGTGCAAGCTTAATGATTTCTTGTTCTTCATTTCTATGTTCATTTCTTTGATGTTAAGTTCTATAAATATGGCTTGCGTAACTTTGAAACTTTCAATGCTGTTTGGAAGTGTCATCGGCTACTGTAACAGGTGGTGGTGGCAGGAAAGTTTTGAATTTCAATGTGCTAGTGTAGTTTAGACGCGATGGGTTTACCTGTCATGCCTTTCGACCTCCAACAACAGAGGAAACAGTATCGAGCACCTTTTAAGGTAAAATTACTATTCTGGAGTTCTGGATATCTTCAAAATTTAAATCTCGTTCTTATTTCGTAAAGAATGCAAAAAATAATCGAGGGCAAAATGTACAGTTTTGCGTATTATACTTTACCTACGAGGAGCTGGATGATTAGCTTGGCAATGGTTTTTGAACTGCTCTGTTCGTATCCCACCGCTGAATTTTTTACGTGAATTTTCCAGCGATAGCGAGTACGGGACCAGAAGTTTTATGAATGTTGGCTCGTCTTTTTGATTAGATGCCTTTCCCGAATTTCCCGATGTTCTATCAAAGGTGTCTCTGACTTCAATTATAGTAGTTTATGGTTTAGGTATAATTAAGCCTTATGATTCGGCTTTCTTTGTTGTGGAAGCAAAATGGGTAAATGATCAGTTAAAACTACTACTGTTTAATGATATTGAAGGCGATCTATTACCTTCGCAACTTTAGCTTGTAAGTTTTATCCTGGTTCCCTTATATGCTTACCGAGCTAATTGTCCAATTATTAAAGTTGTATACCTTTACACTAGAACTCTAGAACTGAAGCGAAAACTGAATGAGGCATTTCTCTCCAAAGCCTACGTGTAAGCCGAATTCTCATCGCTTTTGAAATTTGACAAAAATTAGCACTTTTTTNTTTTTTCACAGACCCGGTTGATTTTTGAGAATTATAAAAGCCTTTTAGCGCGTACAGGGTTTATGAATTAATGGTCGAAGTCCGTGCTTGAGGCAGGCCTGGTACTGATTCACCAAAACCAAAAAGCGTGGTTGGCTGGGTAACATCAATCTCGGTCATCAGATCTACGTATGGTTGGCGCCATTCACACTATCCTACTCTTTCTCTGAATACCCTAAAATATTAAGAGATGAACACTCAGTCTGTGGCGCACTATCATACATGCATGATCCGGGGATCAAATGCCCGATCGATATCCACCCAGACTAGCCAAGCCACCCAGAGTTCGGTTGATTGGTAGCCGCCCGGAAGGACAAATTCTTTGACTTGTACGTCGGCTGGCCCGCGGAAATCCTTGTCAGGGGAAAACGCATTCAAAATGCTACTACGTTTCTGATGTAAGATGAATGCGTTTTGCGTTCCAAAAATAGAAGTGATAAACTGTAAAACTCTATCCTAATCAGTTGGTATGAGGAAGACCGGAAGTGAAATAAATTCTTTATGATTCAATTGTGGAAGATATAATAATACAGAATTGAAAGCATTGAGGGGCTGCGATGAGTCGACATCGTTTATGAAATACGAAACCATATGTTGAAAGAGTTGAAATTTTCTCATAATCTCTACAACTGGTGTTTCTTTAAAAAGTTCTGAACCGAACTTTTCGTTATCTTCCATGAGTGAAAAAAATCTCAATTGTGATCATCTGAAGGAGTGTGCTGTCATAGATAGTCTCTAGATCCAAATGGTTCTTATATATTTGAACAATCAGAGGATGGCCTTAAGACTGTGACTTCAAGCCAAAGTCATCAATACCAAACCCACGCATATCACGCATAATCAAGCTCCGTATTTGGTTTCTTTGAGCTTCGTCCTCAATAACGAAAACTAGGTGCCAAGCCTGGTTTCCATTGAGTTCTACAAAATTTTCTTATTGACTATTGCCACGAATTCCTTCAAGGCTGAATAGTTTCAATTGTTTTATTCTTTGAGAATCAGGTTTATTTGTTTTATTCTGTAAGGGGAATGGGCATCCCCTCGATGTTATGCGTTTTCGTCCGGCTTTCACATTTCGTAGAAGTTCACAAAATTAAAACGAAAACTCTCGAAGTCCAAATTCTAAAACAATGAGAGCTCGATAAACAGCTGTTTGTGTTCGATTACTTCTGAATACAGCATTGTCATTGCGCACTCTGACCGATTTTCATTGAGTATCCCTCAAACTAGTATATTAACTAGTAACTTTATTCATTGCTGATTCGAGGTGAATATTCAAAGGGTAGATCGCGACAGAAGGCAGAAGAGGGTACAAATGCGTACAAAAGCGAAAGATGAGGTGGCCTCTCGTGGTCATTATCAGAAGCTAAGAAACATTCAGTTACCTTCTGTTATTGTGGTCACTTCTCTTGTTTTAGCTTCTCTTTTTGGGAAAAATGTTAAAGCTAAGTTGTGTAGACTATGCACGTTGTTATAGGATTTTGTCGTTTTCTGGCCTCTGATGATGTTGTCATCAAAAAAAAAAGAGCTTCGTATGTATAATGGGTGACTTATTCTAAAGAATTTAATTCTAACTTGTTTGCTTTTCGGTCCAATTCGTCCAATGGAACCCATGTTCGGATTTGCTGGCATTGGCTTCACGGAAAGGCGAAGTGATGGTGAAGAGAAATATGTGGAAACGATGTTGGAGAGTGAGTCCTGGACGGCCACGTTCTATGAAATTTGCCTTTCTGACAATTTGTTTGTTACCCAAACTAAGTTCTTATAGGACGAGTAAGCTAATTGCAACCCTACATTCATTTTTATTATCGATCGTTTAATCCCTACGGTCGTACAATCATTCAAGAAATGATTCGTTGCAACAGCTCGAAACGGTTTTGCCCTGGGTCCCCTGTATCGGTGATCAGCATGAAAATGATTTGGTTGGCTTAGGAAACTTACATATCTCGCTTCGATAGGAGCCTTTACTTACTATCTGCATTGGACCCTTCTAACGTGCAAATAATCGTTTCGAAAAGAACTCTCGCGGTTATAAAACTCTCTGGCTTGAAGGCCCACTCTGACCGTGCGATTAGCCTTCAAATATGGCATGCGATTCCTCAGCTGCTGCTGCTGCTAGTCTTATTGGTCTGAGCTATATAGAAAAATGCAATTCTAGGAAATTTGGGGAGGAATGACAACGGATTTGTTCGATCAAGTAGTAACAAATGGTATTTGCAGCTGAATTTATCGGAACTCACAGCTTTTCCTGAAAGCCACTGCACCAAGCCGGCTTGTGTGGAGTCGATGACATGGTCGCCTGACGGTGCTATACTCGCAGTAACGATGAATGATGGCCACTTACATCTGATTGAAGCGGAACAAGGGGTTGTACGGTGGTCAAGAAGGCAAGCTGTAGATCCTTGTTTGTCTTCATAACCCTTTGACGCGCCTCAAACTTGAGATATGGAGGCTTACATGCGATATTTGTTCTGCACCGTCCTACAGTGGCAAAAGAAGTTGATAGGCTTTTAAAACTTATTTTCGCACTTTTTGCCTTTGCTTAATGGGAACCTATGATGTTAAAGACTTGGTCAAAGCACTTGCGCTCAGCGGATGCGATGGTTTTGGAGTGATGAGCCTCCGAAAGGAAAGTCACGTTTGAGATGTGACTGGCCTGAGGAAGAAGAAAAAGCAGTAGTAGGTTTTTGTTTTGATTTCTTCACGATTCGTTGTCTGTTGTCTTTCAGTTTTTTTAGTTTGATTCCTTTGCAGAGTCTTATTTCTATTATTAGGCAAGCATTTTTGGCAATGGTGATATCGTGGATGAACGTCTTGGCAAGAGCTTGCTGTATCAGATTTTGTATATGAAGTCACTGAGAAACACTATTTTATTCATGGTAAGTGAATAGATCAGATAGTAAGAATTTCAATCGTGTAAAACTTTTAATTACTGCAGATTCGTGATGATTTCGTCGTGTTAGCCCTTGCCGGAGGTATTATACCCGTGTCTGAAATCAGACTGGTGGAAAAACTTTGTGAGTTCAATTGAGCATCAATCTGTAACTTATGAAAACACGTAAAATTGAAGGCATAGATATGCTCATCTAAATATTAAGTGATCACTCGAGTGCTATTTTTTACTTTGTTTTTTGTTTTTTTTTTAAAGCGGTCATTCTTTTTCCGTTTTACCTGCTTCTCTAGCGAGGTTCGCAGTTTTACGGGAATTGCGATGCTTATGGAATAGATAGGACACTTTTCATTTTTTTAAAATTCGCTCCCTCCATTCTCCACTCAGGTTTGATCGTCATGGTCGGAACCGGGCGCCACCACGCTTTGACCTCTTTCCAAAAAAACTGACCATCATATATTTATCGTTTCTTCACTGCTGTTTTTCTCAGACCTCTTTCCACTTCAGCTCATTTGAAGCTCGACGTCATCAACATTTACGATGTGCTGTATACCAAGCGAGACGGATTGACAATAGCTGTGACAGATTACGGGCCTCGTCCCAAGTTGGATGAAGTGGATCGTGACGTGAGTGTGGAAGAGGTCTTCCCTGATGAGAAATGTGGTCCTTTTTGAGCAATTATCAGATGAGCGTACTTCTTTTCAGCCAATTTGCACTCGGAGCTCATCGCGCTTGTGTGGAGAATTTGTAGCGGACCCTTACAAGGGCGAAAGTACACATAGTGAGAAGGTGAGTCTGCTTTCCTGGTTCATGGCTAAAGCTTTCCATTCTACATATTTGTAGATTTAAAAGTAAAGTTTGATTTTATTCCAATGGATCTATCAGAACAATCCGATATACTTCAGAAATTCGGATCACCTTCGTTTATGGCTGATGCTATAAATTGTCCCCATACCCATCTGGTTAATATCGATTTCAAACTAAAAAATGAAGATCTCTTATGGGAACTCCTGCTGAGGTTTGCATTTTGTTGGTGAGTTGATCGCTTTATGGAATTTCTTCTTCAGATATCTGAAAATGTATCACTGCCTAGTTCATCTGACGTATTCGATGGAACTTGCAAAGAAGGATTGGGAGTCTGAGAGTAAGGTAGGGGTGATGACTGTCTTTGTTCGCTGTGAATTTTCGATGTGCGTAGTTATTCTTTAGATTTTCGCTAACCGTCTAAACACTACTCCACACGATCTTCGTCTTGGTGATGCTCTTTTGAATAGCCTATTAGGTGGAGCCCCTGGCCCATTAGCAGAAAGGTGATTTTTTTAATTCAGAGTATTCGTTATCATTTTTTTCATTCACCTTCTTGACTTAGCGATGGATGTGTGTGATGGGTATTTGTGATTTATGACGACCTGGCGTGATATTTGCTACACTGTGATTTGTTACGCCTCATTTTGAGGGCTGGCCATGAGTTTTGCTTCTATTCGCAAAGTTATTACCTCAGCAATGATAGGGCTCTGCTCTACTGCATGGTCTTGTGATCTTTGTTGGGCTAAACCTTTCAGCAGTTTTCTGGAGTATGTGTGAGGCCGCTCCGTTTAAGAATTATTAGAAATTCTCTATTTATACGTTCACGAAGAACTTGACACAAAGGATTGCGATGGTGCTGCAACTGAAACAGAGCTATTACTGTATTATCGGAAACAAATGAGACCGGGCTTTAAAACGTACATTTTGAGTACTAGTAAGAGATGCGAACAGCCTCGTTAATGGCAACAATCTAATTCCTTTTTCAGATGGCTTGAAAGAACGCTTGGCGCTGCAGGGATACAGTCAATGCGTGAATTCGTTGAGAAGAAGTTCAGGTACTAGATAACATCTTTTTTTTATCAAAATTTTCAAGCGACTGCTTATTTGAGAAGGTAGTTTTTTTAATCTGAATTTCCAGCGGTTTGGTGGCATTGTTACGAGGGCAGCTATCTGCAGCAGCGAGGTCACTCGCCTTTCAAATGGATCAGTATCGTGAACTGGTCATGAAGCTGCAGGACGCTAATTTAAACTATGAGTAAGCTTTGTCTTGATTTTTATCTTTTGTCATTGCACGTTGACCTTGTAGGAAGGTCTATTGAGCGGTTTTGTTATGTCAGGAAAATATTATTAAAGAATATGGTTGAATTATAGGAATTTGGTTTTACCGTCGTGGAATGCCACTAGTCGACCGAGCGAGTTTTCATCGGCGTCCAGCTCTGCTCGAATCCCGGATGTGACTGCGGATCACGTGTTCGATGCGTTGGACTCGAATACTTCACGACTCATTCTTGATCGGTTGCATTCAGGAGGAATCAGAATTCAAGCAAAGTGCGCGGAGATGACTCAGGCTGCTACCAGTAACTTGTAAGTGATTCTAGCTTAGAAGAAAGCTGTTGAGGTAATACGCTCATTGTTCGGCGACGAATATGCGCTTCTCTCATTGAGCTTATTTAAACGCAGGCCCTGTATTTATTCATTGCGAAAGAGTCACAAATTTTTATATCTTCAGAATAAAATTGAATTTGTTATTATTGTATATTGTTTTGTAGTGATTGTAGCCAGTAATATGGTGATCATGAAAGTCGAATTTGTTCTTCCAATTAGCGCGAATCGAATGAATTCATTTCAGAAGAGAGCTGTCACAGCTGGTTCGATGGATGTCACTATTAACGCCGCTGCTAAAGAATACAAAACGTCCTGCTCAAATTATGGAACAGAACTGCAAATGGGACGTGGCCAGTTTGCTGAAGGTAAGTTGGGATTTTATCAGACAACTTTTCGATCGGCACTAATTTCGATGGGGCTTATTCAAAATGCGAAAGTATGGAATGGAAGTGCAGCTTTTGTTCTGCGATAGGATCTGCTAGATTTGCAAGGCAGAGCTTGTGACCAAAAAAACTGAAGTTTTAGGAACTTTTGAGGATTTTAGGATTGCTCTTCCTTCACAGAGTCCATTTCAATGAATGATACGGATTAGGTAGATATCGCTGATGATTTTTGTGTTTAGTATATTGTTCAAACGTTCACGACGGATCGTAATGAGCGCGAACTGCTGAGCCTGTCGCTTTTTAAAATTGAGGAGGTTCTCAAGGTGCGATAAATTCAATGAAGAAGATAAAGAGTCACTGGTTTCGACTTTTGTGTGGAACTATCCTTTTCTACGCATCACTCGGTAGCTGTGAAAGCGAAGTGAAGTTGTTTTAGGAGTTACGAGCCGAAGAGACAAAGGAACATTTCTCACATGACGAACTTGCCTTGAAAAGATCTGAGGATGACCGAACCCTTAGCGAACTCTTATCGTCTGCGCGCAAGGTATTTTTTCTAATCAGTTTACAATATTTCTAAAATCTTGAGATGGTTCTTTGGGATAGGAAAGTGCAAAGGTAGTGAATACTACTTTTAACCCACAGCCTGAAATTATCATTTTTGTCGAAATTTCATGAGTGAATCATTTTTTTAGACAGGATCATCGTTTTTCAAAGTTTTTTTCTACTTGAAAATTCAGGATAAGTATTTCAGTGTCCTGACTCACCAATGTGTGAACCGACGGACACATCGACTCCGCGCGCAAATCCAACCCATTGCCAGGTGCAGAACGATTTCATCCTTGACAAGGTGCGAGAGCTTGTATTTCATAGAATTCGGAGCCATAAAATTGCTTGAATTGAAGAGCTTTCCATACACACTCGCCCTGAAGTCGTTAAAAATCTGTGTGTTTTTATAGGTCAACCCGTATTGGTCCGAGGGGCTCGCTCAAGAGACAAAAAATTTGCTGGGAGATCGATTTGGATTGGAAGGAGTGAAGGATGTTACTAGTTTGGAAGACAGAAGTCTGCTTGATGTGATCAAAGAAGTGACAGAAATAGTGCAAGGAGCAAGTTTGTTAATGATTCAGAGTGACGCAAATATGAAGGTGGTGAGTTCTCAAAGGAGTGTATAGAGCTCCGTTCTACATAATTCTTTTCTTGAAGGTTTGATTGTCATTTAGTTCAATGTATTTCTAGAAGTGGATGTACGAATTAGCGTCAGACGCATCACACTGTGGCTTTGACTCGGTACGATTATCGTTATTCAAATGGTCTAATGCGAGGGATATGGACGTTTATGAACGAAAGTTGTTTGGTATCAAAGGCAAGGATTTGGAGTGAGTAAGAGAATCTTTTCTTCATCTTGAGCTATTTGATCGATCGAAAAGACCACGTACAACATAAGCGCAGAGTAATTTTAATTGAGTGGATTCAGTTTCTAAGGTGAAAGGGCTCAGAGCCCGTCTCTGCGCACCGGCTATGCAGGCAACAGTTTGACTGCGACTCTCATTCGCTAAAGAGATTATGTTCTGACTAGGTTTGAAAGGAATAGGGTTTTGTGGTTCATTGACAGCTGTGTTGGCTCTGGATCACTGGTCGCTGTGGATAAATCGCTGCAAACAAGGTGCAACTTTGCAGAGGTGCGATCTGTGCGAGCACGATCAGCCGTGGTGGACTTGAATGCGAGTGCCTACTGCCTCGCGGAGTCGGAAAGCTCAGAGCCGGTGTTCAGCAGGAAATGAGCGTCTCGGTAGCCATGCAAGCAGGAGTACGCTTACTTACCTATTTGTTATTACGAATTTCCATTTGAATTTGCTATTCTGAAGGGGTTCGTAGAAACAACTCCTGTCCAAAATGAAGCCGCTGGTTGCGCAAAGGCAGATCATCAGTCTGATGCTCCTTTACAGTTGGTGACAGATGAGGTGGTTCATTTGTGTCGTTATGAGTTTTGAATGACATCTTTGAAAGATTCTTATAATATCTGAGGAGTGGCTGAAATTTACTGAGTGGCTACCAGTTTAGAATGCTGTGTTCGGAAATATCACCAAATTCCTTTCGGTTGAGATGTACGCTGGTGGTCATATATACGCCCTAGTAAGTTTTTTTATTTTGTAGTTTTTTAAAAAATAACTGGGAGGCGTTAGCATTACAAGGAGGATCCGAACTAGTGTGGTTTGCTTTCATCAAGATGTCTCCGATGATGGGGTGTGGTGCAGTAGATTTGTCGCGTCGCGGCGAGAGGCGTCGTGCGCGAAGGAACGTAGCAGAATGTAGCAGCAAGTAAGAAATACAGGAACAAAAGATCTGGCAGTAGAATCATGCCAAGAGTAATAATCGCATATCGACTGGGCTGCATGAAGAACGCTAGAACTGTAATAACGAGGCAAATGATTCGCGGCAGCCGCGTGCGGCGGATCGATTGCACAAGACCGTTCCTACTGCCCGTCTCCCTCGGTGATGCGATATTGCTATAATTAGCCACATTGTTGTACTCTTACACCGTCGTTATTTTATAGGCGACTTTCAAATCAGAAGCTGGTGAAATGAACCGTCTAATGCGGAAACACCCCATGATGGAGGCGTGGTTCGTCCATAGTGTAAGTATATCCATTCTATAATGATCGAACATTCCGCTTATGTTAGACACGTAATTAAGTACGAAGCTTCCAGGGACTGACAGCAGACCCTTGTGATTTGGCTTGTTTATCGACAGATCGCCAACAGGGCTGCATAGTATCTGAAGAGGGCTGCCGAGTGGCACTGTTCCGGGTCCAAAATTCATCTGTTGACGAGCAGCCTTCTTCCCTGCTGACTGAGGCACCAGTTCAACGGCCAGCACTTCAGCTGCTTACGCATCACACTCGTTAATGACCGGTATCTGACATTCATAGTTGTTCTCATTTCCTTAATTTTTGTTCACTACTGCCGTAATTCTGCTACATTTCTCCAATAAATAAGTCATACGAAAAAAGCCAAGCCATTCGGTATAAAAAAAAGATATTCTCAGTGGTAAAGGTAGAGAACCTTCCTATCTGATTGTTGCATAAGCGGCAGTAATTTGAACGAGAATCATGTGAAGTTTCTCTTTCTACAGTGCTCTACGGAATAGGACAGGAAGCAGTCGTTTGTTCATTAAAATTTCTTATCCCTGATTGTCGAACTTTATCAATTGTCCCTTTCTCTTCAAAGTATCCGCTTCTCATATTTCGAAGTAGCTGAAGAAATCGGAAATTCTTTGCGCTGAAAGCGTCAGCGCATCCCGTGTTAGATAGGATGTTCAGACTGAGATCAGTCGAGTGCTTACAGGTTTCGTTTACCTCCAGGGCAGTTTCAAGTTGATCTGTGCAATCATGGGTCGTTATAAACACATTTTTAATAGCTTTTTTGGTAAAATTTTGAGCGAATTGATCCTAGTTAAAACTAATTTTTTTTAAGACCACAGACTATCTCTGGAAATAGTAGATCGAATTGTTGACAGGGACAGTGTCCATAATCCATCATCGGTCGGTCAGCATTCACACCACGCTTTGTGTCGTAGGGACCATAGGTTCCTTGTGTTGAGGGGTGTCTGCACGGGGCAGACTATCTTAGTGTGCTGCGGAGAACACCGTTAGGATAACCTAGTGGGAGTTTGGTGCTGCTAGACTTAAAAACACGCATTGGAGAGGATGCGAGCTAGCGATTGTAACGTAATTCCTAGAAGAGATAACGACGGCTCGATTGCTGCCCGGCCATTCGCCGATGTAACGGGAGGTTAAGCAGACGGTAGCATGTGCGACCTTTTTTTTCAGAGGCTGTCGCAGCTTCGTCGGTTGCATTGTTTTCCAAATTGTGCTTCATTTTGAGATATCGCTTGTCATTTTGTTACCATTCGTTTGTGTTGTGTTACGTTATTAGTAACCGCCCTTCCTCGTGGATAAATTCAGTTGTTACGTAAGTTGTTTATTGTTTGTTAGTGTCACTAGAAACATCGTGCAGTGTGAAGAAGAAAAACTGTTCTAAAAGAAAAGAATTCGTTGGTTGTGTCCTTCCGCTATTGAACTACACTACGGAAGTGATGATTCAGTGTGGGTCTTCGGCTCTTACAGTAACCCCGCTGGGGCCCGTTGCTCGAAAAAGTTGTCCTGTTGCCCATCCAGTCATGCAGTCTTCCTGCCCCTTTTGATGTCGCATATTTGGTGGGTAAAGGAAATAGGGTTATGCCGTGAAATGAAATATATTGTCTGTAAAAATCCGGCTCCTTTTTTCACCGTAAGGTCACCGTGGGAAACGAGTGTTGGTATAGTTTTGGTTGTCGTAAGCGCGCTTCTCAGTCACTGGCTGCTTTCATACTTCGACGTGCGTGCCGGACTGCAGGTGGAATCGCAGGTACATCTAGCGTGCGGCGTGCGAACGGCTATGCGACGGCGGCCCTATCCAACTGTGTGATAGCAGCCATCTTCGATTAGCGGTATCGACCGGTACCCACTGCTTTCACACAGTTCGATAGCGCCGCCGTCGCATAGCCGCTCGCATGCCGCACGCTAAATGTACCTGCGATTCCACGGCGTGCCGGCACGCACGTCGGAGTATGAAAGCAGCCTCTGTCGGATCAATTGGTAACATGTGTTCTCCGTCAAAGATCAGTGCAGAACGGTTTGTCATTGTTAGGGTAAGTGTTTGTTGTGGGTGGCTGTTCATGTATAAAACCCCAGGTAATCAGATTCACGAAAGTAAAAGAGTGGAGCGAGCTCCACTGCAGTAATTTGAGTTGGGCAATTCGAATCGCTCCAGCATAACATTGCCAATTTCAAGCTTAAGTTGTGGAATTCGCTTCCAAGACACTGCTTTAGATAGGGGTTAGATTTATTTTTTTTATTTGAGCTGCATCTTTTATGTACTCAACTTTTTTTTTAAAGGATGGGATATACCAATACTGTGTCGTAACCATACCATTGACGGAGTCATTTCTGAGACACAAAAACTCACTCTGCATCTGCATGTGACCTATACTCGGTTTTCAGTAGCAGACGAACCTAAGATAGCTGTCATTAATTACAAGTGTGTGGGAACGGAAAATTCCCGAGAAAGTTGAACAGATCTGTATAAAAGAAAAAACTCACTCAGGTAAGTTCACAATTATTTCATGTATCCTCCATCACACGATTAATAGTCATAGAGGGCCGTTGCACAGGCTCGCTTGGAATGTCCGGGTGGAAGGGAGGCTGTTCAGCTCGGATGCAAGCGATTCATCCGCCTACGTCCAATAGATAATTAGACACAATTGTAGCATTCTGAATTTTGGTATAAATTGTTGGGAATTTCGCTTTCACAAAATTTGCAAGATGCGTCATGAATTGTAGCTAGAAGCAGTATTGGGAACAATACCAAGGTTCGAAATATAACGGTAAGTGGCGCTGCTGGAAAGTTCTTTAGTTTTATCGGTGTTTTTTTGGTTTGAAGCATTTGACTTATAAAAATAAGCCATAAAATTAGCTGCTTAAGTAGAGTGGTATCGCTAATAATCTACTTCACATGGTACTTCTTGTAAGTTTTCACTTTGTTCAGTTTTGTTCCTTGCTTTGTATCAGGCTGCCAATCGGTCCAGTGTAGTTTACCAGATACTTTGTAGCTCGCTAATTATGGTCTAAGCTTAATGATTTCTTGTTCATCATTTCTGTGTTCATTTCAATCATGTTGTTTTCTATAGATATGTTTGCTGAATCTTTGAAAAAAAACGTATCAGTAGGGAAACGTTAAAAAAAATTCTGAATAAGATTTTGATTTTGAAATGGGCTGTTATCTCAACATTTGTCTATTCTTAACAACTGTTCAGTTAGTTTTCCAATTCGCGTTCTTGTTTTTAGTTTCATTTATTTTGACTCTATGGAATTATTCCGGTATTGCGTTGTTTGACGGCAGTCACTCTGGCTCCAGCAAAAGTTACAATCGGATTTTTTGTCGATGTGGTCAACTTAACACCAAGTAATTTTATATTTCTTGTTTCGAACCTCTATTTTTCCTTTCTAATTTTTACACGCTAACGTAGTGTCCCAAATATTTTTTGGCAGAAGCCCGTGCTGTAGAACATCTACATAGCTACTTCAAGGTTATTTCCATTCATTCGAGATGACGTAGTGGCGTAAAATGCCACTGTAAAAGAAACTTTCGAGAATCTCAACATTGCAAATGTGCGATCAATGCCAGCACGATCTGCACTGCTGATAATGCAGAAACCTATTGCCTCATTGAGCTGAGCTAATAACCGGTGTCCAGCGGAAAATAAGCGTGTCGCCTTTCATGAAATAAGAGGTACTCCCATTTTTAATCTTTTGTGCTATCGTTTTTCATTGGAAACTTCTTTTTGCAAGGATATCATGGGAGCAAAATCGGTGCAGATCGGTTCTAAGAACAGATCATTAAAACTGATGGGGATTCACAGCTAGCGACAGACGGATGGTTTATTCGCACTGATGAGAACGTTGGATAACAAGAGTAATGCTGCGTAAGGTAAGTTGCTACCATTTCGAAGTGCTTTATTCTGGAATATTTTCGAATTTTTCTTCGGTTGAGGTGTATCTTGGTGATCTAGCTCACCAGTGTTACCTGCTTGTTGTTTTCTTCGTTGTTTGCATAATGCTAGGCCATTGATCTGGCTATTACAGCAAAGATAAGTACTTATCTGCTGATACTGGGCGCTTCCGCATTAGATGCGGGTTCCCGCTCGAGTTGCGGTAAACGCACCACGGGTACCCACATTAGTATGAATGCGCCCACTGAGTGCTAAGATTCCGCGCCCACTTTCTTGTTTTTACATCGCTGTTAGGACATGGACTTAGCTGGGGACAGTACGAGCGCAGAGAGGGTCACTCGAGGACAGGAATTCACAGGAGGAAAAGAACACATAGAAGGAAACTTACCCATTCTCTGAGGAGAAATGATTTTGAAAAAAGGCAACGTTTACTCATTCGTTTCCCTTCAGAGGATATGTCAATCCCTTCTACTGTACATTCCTTTGTTTTAGTCGCGTTTGCCCTGTATCTACAGCAGCCGTGCATAGTTACGTTACCCTTTTGGTATCGCTCTCCCTTGGATTAGGTTCACCGGAGTCATTCAGTGCTGGATTCTCAGGTTTTAGGTTTGATGGGATGAATGCAAAGGAGGGTCTCCACAGAGCCACGCCCAGTGCCCATAATCTTGTGGGAGGGTCTGGGAGGGAGGGTCCAGCAAGGGTCTACTCAGTTTCTTTCGAAACAGCGAGAGATGCAAATTGCTCCACTTGCTATGCTTCTACCTGCATGCACTTAATACTACTCGTTACGTTTATAGTAATAGCCTTCACTGATGGGAACTCCATTAGTTGCGATGCTTCGAGTATTGTTGAGAATTTTGTGCCGTAACAAAAGAGAACAACTGTTAGGTTCACGAAAAGATGTCAGTGGGTTTTTTTTTCCAGTCCCTGCTGCTATCTGCACTTGTCAATCCTTGCTGGGTTGGTTTACAGTGACGCATTTTCCTTCAGAAACGACAAAAGCTCGAGGGTTCAGTCGTCGGCATTTCTCTTTGCTTATCTCTCAACTGACTGTTTTTTTAAATGAGCGAGTGGTGCACAGACATGACACAACACTTTAAAACAAACTGGTTGAACATGATTATCAAGTGAGAGCGCTCCTGGCGCTTCCGTAGTGAAACAACAGAGTTTTCAAAGTTTTCGACAACACAACGATGTTGAGCAGACAAAATGCGAATATGAGCAAGTAAAACTTCAAGATTATCACAACAATTTGAAGCAGATCTGAATCACACCGGCGAATCAATGACAGATATATTTTGTAAATAATGCTAATGGGCATGGTTCAGAAAGCGCAATCGGAACGCGGGGACCCTTAGAATGCCGTACACGCCTGTTCTTCTGTCAATCAATTCTGATCGATAGTTTTTTACCCGAAGCTCCGCCCCTGGTTTTTTTTATACCATGGCCAAGCTTATGTGCCAAATCTGCTTCAGAGAGGGTGGTATTAGGTGGTAATATACAGAGAAAATCTGTGTTGAAGTTGTCTTGCAAATTGAGGTACTAGTGGTGGAGCTTGTGGAGCCTCTTATTCCAGTGGACACCCTGGGCACGCCTGAATGGTTTCCAAGGCATTAATTGAACCCCTGTGAGGGAATGAATTCACTTGCTGATCCTAAGTACTCCCCCCCCCCCCCCCTCGGACACACACGTACACACACACTTGATTAGATAAGATTGATAACAACTCATGTACGACGTAAAAATTCAGCAACCGAATCTATCACAGTTTTGCAGTGATCCATTCGTTTGCTGAATTGAGGTAATCTGTTCGAAACACATCTAAACTTAGCTGAACACAACCAGTCAGTATGGGAATCGGTTAATATAGGAATCAGTACAGGAAACGTAAACAATTTGGTATAAGATATTCACGTAAGCTTATTGTATAACATGAGATCAATAAAGCCAAACAGGCAAAGTGACAAGAACTCATTGGCTTGGTTCTGCCAATGTTCCCCTATGTCCAGCTCTGGGATCAGTTTGGCAAGGAAACCGTCTCTTTTGTTCTCTGAATCGTGCCGTACGCTTTTTCGTGCATGACTCGGCTACTTCACTCTCTCGCACATTCGTGGAATTTCGTCGTGCAATTTGCATAGCACATGCAGATGGAAAGGATCCGGTTGTTGGGCTCGAGTGTAGGTAACTCGTCCACTGACCTTAGACAAAAGAGAACACATGAGAACTCTCAGAAGTTGAAGAAAGGACGAACCGCGTCGTAGCGTTCTTTTCGTATACGACATACAGCTGTCCAGGTATGGAGCGGATTGGCACCGTTGAGCATACGTGATGTCAGCTGGTAAGTAGCAAGCTGAAATTAACGTCATGGAAGTCCTATGTGACGATGAAACAAGGAAGGTATTGCCAAAATAAGTAAGCTTGTGAAAGGACTCTTTCCTGGGACAATGGTACCCACCGATGGGTGGCAGTCGCGCAGGAAAAAGGAAGCGTGTTCCCATGGGCGTCGAAATGTCACTGCCATTAAAGGATTGAAGAGGGGTGCCGGAACTTCTCCCAGAATTCCCACGGCAAGCGGCAAAGGTCACGCAGCGACTACCCTATCCTTGCAGTGGGAATTCAAACTTCACCCTCCAAAATGCGCAACTAACGCGATCGCGATCGGGGCGGCAAACGCAAAGCCGTTTTCGGGGAGAAGATACCGGATCCGTTGAAGAGATAGGATAACGAGATGGTAGTGAAAACTCACCCGACTTCCTCGCTCGCCTCCTCCATGGAGATGAAGATGCGTGTAGTGATTGCAAGCTTCTTGGTAGAGTGTTCGATAATCGGCCCGAGCATGCTGACACCAGTATGGGATCTGTGGCTCAAGATCCTGACGCCAAGCGTCTAATAAAGACGACATAACCCATTCGTATGCGAGACGATGCAGTTTTGCCTGAAAATACTTCCTTGGTTACACGCTGAGTCATCTTCTAAGCTTCAACAACCCTCTCACCTGCAACTGGCTGACTTCCAATGTGCATTCACGTGCGCAAACCATCCGCAATTGTTCTAGCGCCTTACGTGAATGAATGAAGACAAATTTGCCGAAATTGACATTGTCTCTGTCATCGATGCACAACTTTCGACAACAGAATGCATGTCCAAGCGCAAGCGCCAGAGGACTGGAATAAAATCAAAGGTACTAGGCTATCTTCACGCAGCAACCCTGACTACAAATCACCTGTTTAGCAGCTCCGGTGGACATCGCCTAACGACGGCATAGTGCTGCTTGGCCTTTTCACGTAGTCCTTGCTTCCAAAGTAGTGCACACGTGAAGACGTGCGTCCACCAAGTGCACATTGCGTCGCCTTCGGTGATCATTGTGGCACAGTCTGAAATGAATGATTCAAGAAACATCCTATCACACGTGCGCAACTCATTAAGAAGCATTGTCCAGTTTGCAAGTTTGCTGCGCAAAGCTCACCCCAGTTGTTCTCCTTTTTAGGGAGACCGTTCGAAGTAGAGATGCTAACAAGAAGTCGAGAAACATCGACGATGTCAATATCTTTTGCAGTGTTCTCTCCGCTCAGTTCATTAGCTAATAATGTTAGTAGCCGGAGTTTGAATGCCGCACGAAGTCGTGAAAGCACGTCTCCTGAAGTGAGATTCGAAAGCAGTACCGAGGGATGGAACAGGCGAGCACACAAGGAAATATGCCACGAGAAAGAGAACAACTTCGGGACAAACCAACCGTCATATTCGCCAATGATTGGTGACAGCGACAACTTCTTTGCATTTAGCTCTTTTCGCATTGCTTCCACATCCGACAGGAACTCCCGAGACAACGGATGAAATACCCATTGCAAACCGCTCACCTCGAAAGGAGAGATTGCGAACGAGCGATATGGAGTAGTTAAATTTTGCCAGAAAAGGCCATATATGACAGGTGCCAGTGGCCTCATTCGCAAAAAAGTTATTTGAGCCATTCTTAGGGTCATCATTGACTGGGTTCAGGCTAACTGGCAGAAGTGATCTTTTTTTTCTTGACTCCATGCACCGTCAATTCACACGGAAACAAGAGAAAAATAGAAAAATATCTATTGAGAGCACAGAATTAGAGCTGGGGTGATCTCGAGGGTGGATAGGGCTCAAGAGCAACTCACTGTTTCTTCATCCGCTCGTCGTATATGTCGCCGTGCCCGTTTATAGAAATATGGCGAGAAAATCGATGCGAGAAATGGTGGAAGGCAAAGTCGGGTTCTGTAACGGAATAGATGTGTTTTTTTTTTCAAATAGATACCATTAAATTTCGAAACCTGATAGCAGCAGCGATGTAGATATCAGCCAAGACGTTTCTTGGCAAACCATCTGTCGATGCACCGGCACTTTCAGCCAGATTCACGGCCGATAAAGCCAAATATAATCCCGAAACGCCTTCGTTCGATTCGTCAACGCCCAGTAGATGCAACTATAACATACGTAATAAGTGGTTCCATTGACGAACCGTTTTAGACTAGCTCAAAGGGCGGCGATGCGTCGTCCGCATTTAAAGTCGAATCTACTTGATCTTGACACACCTGATGCATTTTATGGTAAATCATTGCAGTGTGGGCGTGGCTCTTGCACACGACCGTCACTGGTTTTCCAGCATCTCGTCTTCGTCGAGAGAACCATCTATAAGTATAGTGGATAGTATATATTAAAGGGTTATACTTCAACACCTCGTCGCCACCGCACATAGGGTGGCTCAATCGAGTGGCCAATACAGACCTGCCAATCCAAAGGCCATTCAGTGTATGTCGTATGATCTGCCAGACAACCGAGAGTGCTTGTTCAACACCGGCTGATGGTAGTGGTCGTTCCAGGATCTGAAACGAAGATACCTATCCTATGAAACCCACTTTTCATTTTGGACTATCATATGAAGTTTCGAACTTGCACAATTTTCGGGAGCTTTTGGTATCATTTCCGTAACACCGTTTTCTCCTCTACCTGTAAGCATTCGATGTACTGCCGTTGTGCTTCTCGTATATTCCCAACGTTTGCCTCTTCACGCGCTCGTGATCGGAGCGTAAGGAACACACGCCAAGAACGCGATTTGAAGTCCTAAAAAACATCTTCTTTGGAAGTTGGAAAGGGGTGTAACATCTGTTCACCAACTGAGCAAACGTTACCTGTACTGGTTCACCGTAAACGAGTAGCCGGGTTAGCACACAGATGACAACAAAGATATTCACGGACCACACGAAGCACGGTTGAATTACGCGAGTCTGCCACCATTCATCCGGTGTGAGGTAGTTATCAAATGGATCTCCGCTCTGAAAAAAATCGGAATCCACCGGCACAAAAAACGGTAAAATCACCAGGGTTGACTGCTTGCAGAATACTGGTCCCTAGCGCACCTTGTCGCACGCGTCACAATCAGTGTGACTTCACCCCTAAATGGTGAAGAAAAAGCAACACACCAGCTGCTTGCACGAGGAGTCGGAATGGAACTGGCAGCTTCAATATCGCCTTAGTCGGGCGTCAGAGAATCTCACATTCTTTTTACATGCGTGTGGAAAGCGATATTATCGTAGGGATTTCCATGCCCAAATCTCTACTCCAACATCGCCAAACCTCATTTACACCCACTACTGTTGACTGTATTCAGTTAAGGTAACAAGAAAAGGAATATCTATGCTAACCTCACTGATGATTCGTCCACCTGAAGGCAAAGATTCGTGGTAACCGTTGCGGTTCGTTGAAACCGATGAACCAGTGGCTAACATGCTCAGCGGATTCCACATTAGCATTGCGAACATGATAGCGAAGATGGTCACTCGTCCCTGAATATTGGACGTTTATTTTTTAAAGTTCGAAGATACGCTAACAGAATAATTGGCAATAATCGTTTATCCGGAATATTTCCGATAAGCATCAAGAAGTTGTCGAGAAATTGATTTCTCATTCTCTACATCATAGAAGCTCACCTGCTCCATACTCGTTCGTGGACGCTTTGCCCCCTTCATTGGTAGCCTCGGTGAAGTTGCTGGAGACGTCTGAAGTGGAGAATTAGAAGAAATCGATTAGTGTATTTCAAAATCGTAGATACCGTAATGCCGGGAGATGATGTAGAGGAGCTTAATGCGGGCGATCCCATAAGCATCGTCTGTGGCGGTGGAATGACCTGCAAATCCGACTCGATTCACACTTTTTTTTCAAAAACTCTAAAATCAATTGTGAAGGGTACTGGTGAATGAGGTTACAGGAGTAGGCTCATGCCTGCACTCAGTAAAGAACGTCACCCGACAATGACGACTTTGGATAGAGACTGTTCACGTCAGACAGACCACTAACTGTGAAATGCGAGAAGTTGCTGATCTGATGAAGCGGAGACACATCAGAGAGCTAGACCTTCAAGAGGCCCGTCGGAAGGGTGCAAAGGCCAGAGTAATCGGATATGGAACGGTTTCGCAGACCTTGAACAACGCTCGGGGATTATCTCTAATGTAAGGGAAACTCCGAATTAGACAAGAGATGGATTCGCAGGAGAGAGTGAATTGTGGGTCTAGACGTGGAATCCAGTGAACTCTGAGGCGGAAGAAGGGGCCTATAAGCAAAAGGTGCAACTTCTAGAGGCCCTAGCTTTCTGAAGCTGTGCTGTATACATCTTTTAGGCAGGGAGTATTAGCCAATAGGCAGGAATCACGAATGAAACTTCAGTACGCTGAAGTGAGGATGCGAAACGTAGTTCTGGAAACGATTGAACTAGAACGTCAGGGCGGTCATGCAAATAGCTTTTATACAGCTGAAGATCTGAAATCAGTTTCTGCAATGGTATGGATGCCTTTTAGAGCCAGGATCATGCGATTGGGGAAGCACCGAAGCGAGGCTACAAGAAAGTGTCCATAAGGAGCTTCAAATAAAAGATGGTAAGGCGTGATCAAGAAGGGCCTCACCCAAACTAAAAACGGTAGAAAATGCGTCAGATAGGAGGAGAGGGAGACATCCGGCGAGACAGCCTTCCGGTGGCGCGGGATTAATGCTACGCCAAGGGGAAGGAATAAAAAAAATTCATTTGATTCACGTGGCTGAGGTCTCGGCGCGAGACGGCTGGGTTGCGGATATTATGAGCAGACAAAATTTCCGCTCATAGAATGGTCTGGAACCACACAGGTGCTGATTCATAGAACGGCTTGGTAGACAGAGCTAAAATAATAAAATATCGAGGTAAAAGTACCCAGACCAACCTCAATATTGTGGCTGTGGAGGACTGATGAAAGCCGCTGCACTTCCAGTCTCAGGTCTTGATTTTCAGCCTCCAGCCTACTAATATGCTCTATTGCCTTTCGTAAAGTCGCTGACTTGCTCAGCTGAAATACAAACGTTTAGTTTAGAGATCGCAACCAACCCTAAAAACTGTACAAGTGTCAACTCAAAAAGTAAAGAGATAAAGTTCAAGGATCACACTTTCGCATCGTCTCCGGCCAATATCGTTTTCAAGTGCTGTATACGGTCATTGATTGAGCAGCGATATTTTTTCTCAATCAGATTGTGGGCAGTTCGTCGTTCTGTTTTTGGGCCTGGAAAGAGAAATAATCTGAGTAGCCGGCTATCTTCATTTCTGCTGTAGAGAACATACTAAAGAAGTCAAGCGGGAGGATATTTGGCGAATGGATGAGGAAAAAGGTGAAGCACATTCACAGGTTGAAGAAAAAAAATTGGATCCAACGATAGGATCGCCTTCAAATCATCGATGAAACTACAAAGGATAGGGATGGTCGCTCATTTGGAGGTGTAAAGCAAGTGCTGCTCAACTTCATCATTCCTCTCGTATCTCTCCTAACACATCCTTGTCTCCGCTACATTGTCTCACCTTTACGTCGTGGCTCGTCGATCGTCAGCTCATCCTCATCGTCTGAATCATCATCTTGAGGCCACACATCATCTCTCGGCACTCTAGTGGCCACCGCCGAAGGACGTGATCGAACTATTGAATTTGAGCGCGTACTTCCTTTGAGTCGTTCCACCTGACCGGGAGACATGTTTACCTGAAGGATAAGCATGAGGGAAGGGCGAGTTGAGTTGGATTTGTGACGGTAACTAACCAGTAATCTCAGGAGTTCTTCCTTCGTGGTTGTACCATTGGTGGTGGTAGGGCTAATGGGTACAGAAGGTGGCATAAAATCGCCCATACTGCCACCGGACGATGTTCGAGTCATCTGTACGGACACTGGCGATTCTAACTTCACGCAGGTGGCCGCTGTCGTTTGACAGGAGGAATATACACCCGGCGAGAGTACATAATCTTGCTAAATATCTGTCTAATTATGATATCGTGGTGGTAAATAGGGGTAAACAGGCCAACCGTACCTCAGGCTGGGTTTGCATATACGTCTGTTTCGTATCAATGTACATCTCTGGCGGCGACATCACCGGAGGTAGTGGTTGCATGGAGGGAGCTGCCAGCTGCTGAGACTGCAAATACGACAGGACCCTCAAGGTATGAACCTAAGAACTGTGAGCTGTGAGAAATTTGAATGGGGGTTTGGAGTCTTTCACGCAAGATCTAAACAATAGCTTGCCAAGCTCTTTACCATTTAGCTGTTCATAAAACACAGCTTATCATTCCCTTCCGCAGATCATATCAGTTCGTTTAGTTTCTTTGTTTTGCGTTTTGGAAGTCACAAGGTAAACCCGAGTTGTTCACTCTTATCTCCAAACTCGTTCATAGCTAGTATAAGGTTTCAAAGGGTGTGCCGCTTTCAGTAATTTATGCTATAACGATGTGGCAGGTTTCCATGATTTAATTTTGAAGGCAAACTCTATTCAAGGATATTCAAAGAGGTGTCCAACGGATTGCACAGGAGGTAATAGGAGCAGTAATAGTTGGAGTATGAAGCACGTTGAAGAAAACCATCTCGCATATGGTCCGAGCATCAATTCCCATGCCTTTCTAACTCCTAGAGAACCTGCGAATCGCCAGCGATAGCACTCGGCTCTGCAGGTCATTGGGTTTTCGAATGAGCCCTCGAAAACCTTCAAAATTCATTGTTTGACAATGAGTCGTAAGCCAAACACATTCTAAAAGGGCCGGTTGGCAAACAGAACATTATAACCTTACTAATGTTCTGTTCTTTTAATAAGGTTATAACGTACTGTCCAGATCAAACTGGAGCCGGCCTAGATTTCTCACCGTGGCCAAATGACAGCGGTCACTTCAACCGTTGTCTCTTTTCCCTGTTGTTCATTGTTCGATTTTCGTACCCAATGCTCCCCTGTACTTCAATTCTTCATCTATTGGTCGTGGAGCTGTTATCTCCCTCATTCTGCCATCTCAGTCGACGAAATCCCTCGTCGCTGCCACCGATATTTGCAAGAACATGCATGCTTTTCAAGGCGCAGCGGAGTGATATCACAACTGGTTGACAGTTGACAAATGGTACTGATAAGATAGCCACATCAATTTAAATACTTTGAAATTCGCGTATTAGCACGGAACATGTTCGAAAAACAGAAATTTTAATCAAAGAGCAAAGTATACGGCTCTTAGATTATAATTCGAATTCATAGTACTTTGAAGTCAGCATTTATTATTTCGCAGAGGACGTTGGATGATAAGAATTCAACTCTAGAATTTTTTGAGCAAATAGAGTTTTTTTTCAAGATTAACTGTTTTATTAAGACTTCGGTCGCGAAATTTGTTAAGTGTAAAGTATTAGTCTTGATGTGTACCTTTGACTTATTTCAGTTTCTTAAAGGCACGGTTCGGGATAAAAATGGTTTGCGGGATTTAAACCCAGGATGAACCTGTGACCCCAAGAATAGTGCGAGACGTTCTTGAGCCCAAAAATGGCCTGGACAGGGCATAATAAGGGCTCAAAATCGGTTCAGTCGACATACACACCCAAAGTGACCATATTATGCTGGCCTTGTCGAGACTGCACAATTCACAACAAAACTTTAGGACGCTATGAATAGTACGCTCATGTGAGAGGTGCCCGGACGGTTACAGACACATAATCTTGTACGAATACTAAGGTGTCTGAAAAATTTTGAGAAAACTATGCCTCGCTCTTTGGAAACATGTTGATCCCGTCACTCTAAAGCCGGTCCATAGCTTCAATAGCAGGCGAAGGGCATTGTAGGTAGATTAATACTTCGATCGATTGGTATTCGACGTCGTCATTGGAGGGAAGTAATCATCCACTGAACGATGTGCGATCGACAAGACTACCGGAGCCATCTGCTTAGCTATTACGAAATTGTTCGCTTCGACAGTTAGGCTTGGATTGAGATATGGTGACTGATGGGCCACACTGCATCCTATCTTGCCACCTATCATGAATGCCATGGTCGTTTCCCTGAGAAAAGATTAGCTTCTGTCGAAGCGCGGACATCTCTATCATTAAATATCGGCACTGATCTGGCTGTAGTCAAAGCAATCCCCCCAATATTCCAAGACATGGAAGAGACGATTGTCATCCACGACTGTTCTACGCAAAATTCGCTATCTAGACAGGACCACCTGCGAATATCCCTTACTCCTTGACTGACCAGGAGCATCGTGGGCGAGTCAATACGTGTCAGAGGCTCTCCAAATAGGGCATGAGCTCATTATTTTTCTGCTCAGTCGGGTATTTCACAATAAGGTCTGATCTAAGTGTGATGCAGTGAGCGCAAAATCGAGCTTTTGCGTAGGCTAACGAGTTGATGGAGGGTATTTCGTAAGGGTATTTCGTAAGGTCAAGCGCCTCGATGAGGCGCGAAGACCTCGGGATAGAGGGGGCGTGTCAGGTCGCGCAGCTCCTAGGGGGCGTGACCTACCTAGAGCCACTCCGGCTAATTTCTGCTCAGAGTGCCCACCCACCTCCCCCTTTGTCAATGGTTTAGTTACGCCTTTTTTCAGGCCCGAAGTGGACGGCGTGGTCAGAAACAATCGCGATTGCTCGCAATGAAGGAAAAGAAGAATTAGCTCAGATCCTGGGAAAATCAGCCACGAATTCCCTCGCCCAGGGCACGATGTCGGCGTACTCGACTATGAGGATTCGATTCGAAACCTTCACGTCCTCCCTTTCTATCCCCAGGGCTCATTTAGGGAAGCTCAGAAATCTGTTCATCGCCCACTTGATACATAAAGACCAACTCAAGGCTATACCTATGGCTATAGCGGCTCTAAATTTCTTCTATGGGCGGCTGGAGGGAGGTGAAGCAGAGCTTCAGAAGCTCTTAGTGGACTCTGCTAAGAGAGAAACCTCCCCTGTAGTAAATAGAAGGAAGGCTTCAGAAGAGGACGTCAATGCTGTGGTTAATTGGGCTCTGTTAGACGGATCACGAGTAAATATTGAAGACGCGTGCGCCATCCTTCTATCTTTCCTGGCCTTCCTAAGGATTAGCGAAACGGCAAACGTACAGAAAAAGCACGTGCAGGATAAAGGTCAAGGAATTTGGTGGCTATTTATACCAAAATCCAAAACGGACCAACTGAAGAGAGGAACAACGACGGCGTTCAAAGTCGCGGGTGCTCATAAGTCACTATGGGACCAATTCATGAACCAATCGTTACATAAAACCGGCGATCACTACCTCTTTGGATCCACTTCAGGCCCATCGACGGATGCACTGAGGAAAAGGATTAATTCCACTCTCCATTCTGTGGGTTTACACCACAATGGTTTAACCCCTCATTCGTTTCGAGGAGGGGCGGCAACCGCGGCATTGAGAAGGGGCGTCAACCAAGAGGATATCAAAAGAGTAGGACGTTGGAAGTCCACCTCATCAATGCTTCACTACTTAGAACCTACTCCAATTTGAGGTGAAACTCCTTGGAGTTTCCTTTTCGCTCATTTAATCTGTTTATTTAGATTGCGACAGACTTCGTCGGGCTCGGTGCGAAACTTCAACTCTTATCCGCATGCATCGGAACATGGCCGCCTTCAAGGATTCGATGAAGGAGCTGTGATGGCTTGCTATGACCTGGCTAGCCCAAGACGCACGTATTCACCTCACCTCAATCCATATGACCGCCACACTTCAGAAGCCACATGCCTACTCGAAAAGGAAAAAAATCCAACAAAATTCAAGTTCAACCATTCTTCAAGGAGTCAAGTAGGTAGACGACGAATGGATTGCGTCTTTTTTTCTTAGGGAATGGCATCAGTGCCCTGTCCGGCCGATGGAGAAACATTGTGGCCAAGAAAAACCACCATCCTGGTTACTAATCCGAGTTTAGTATTGTAGTTATTTTTTGTTGAAAAAACTGGCTGAATTTCCTCCAAATTCTCCGGACACCTTATTACCTTGTTTTACTTTCTTGAAGCCTTTGATTTTTCGAAGTCAGGCGATTTTAACGCTTTTTTCCCACCATTGCACTATCGCGCACTGTGGCTTCTATTTATTCACTTGAACTATATACCTTAGAATAGTCGTGAACTGTACCTTTAATTATATTGTTTTCAATACTTCTCAACGTCTGGTCTCATCTTAATCTACGTGGATGTTTCGCTGTTGAACTGGATGCGGAAAAAGTGAACAGCCGATGAGCAACGGGAGGACATATATTTCCGTAAAGAACTCCTCCACAGTTCGCCGTGCCGACGACTTTATCATACAGTTGTTGCAGTGCGGCTCAGTATCAAAGTCATTCAATCAGTTTTGCTTGAAGTTGTGAGAATGATGCAATATTCTGAAGTTAATGTCTTTGTCGGCGGAACAGATACCAAAAAAGCAGCGATAAGGGCCGTTTGTAGTTGAACGGCCACCACGGCTAAATCGTTTCGTTTGACAGACTACTTGTTGGGCATGTGTGGTGTAACTCTGACTCGATGTCCGCTCGAAAGTGGAGTTCCGCGTTCCCGCAGAAGCGGTACTCCGCAATGGCTCCGATGCCTTTCGTAGATAAGCCTAAGTGGATTCCCAGGCAGGCCATCCACCGTTGAAGATTTGGTCATTCACAGTTCTTCTCTGTCTAGACAACTGCTTCTGTTGAGGTTTCATCGGTAAGACTTGTCGGTTTATGTTCGCAAAGGTGGCGATTACTGATAATCACTGATAAGTCATCGGTACGCGTCGACGAACACTTTTCTGTTTCATCGACAGCGAACCCTTTTCGGTCTTAATGATGGCTCCCCCTCATGTTCTTTTCCCAGCTTTGCAAATCTGCAAAAGTGCTGGAAAACAAACGGCACAGCTCATCGCGATGGCTTGACGGAATGACGAATACCTTTCATAAAGCTTTTTGGTCTCATCAGGGTCAATCTGTACAATTTTCCTTCTGAAATAGAACGAGGGTTAACATGAAGACTATGGATATACGTTAGATATTTTCACTATGTAACGGGCTCGAACGCGAGCACCATCGCTCGAGTTTGAGCTCGTTGCGTAATGAAACAACTAACGCGGAGAGACAACTAGCTAGCTAAAAATCGCCGCGTGCCAATGTTGACGCCTCTTGTTTCCATTAACATGTTCCTTTTTGTTGACCAGAGAGTTCGATGCCGTGAGCAATCCTTAGATCACCTGGGGGTTACTGTAGCAATGCGGGAAGACCTAGGAGTGGATCAATGGCTGTAAGAAGAAGGGGCTTTGCTGGTTAGCGTCAAATCGCCCCGGTGCAATCAGCGGAGTACTGGATGAGATTGATCTGCTGCACTATCCCTTTTGTAGAAAAGAGTGGAAGTAAACACATTCACTCTCGTCTTGCGAAAAAGTGCTAAAATCGCTTACATGACGGGTTTGTTTTATGGGTTGAATTATGAGAACACTGAAAGGTAAATTCATTTTCCCGGGAGTTGCCCACGGTGTACCTAATTTTGTCCCGTCCAAAATAACAATAGAGACAACGATGACCAACGCTTTGTTCGTCATTTTCCTTGTTTGGACTCGGGCTACGTTTTAACGGCCAGCGACCAACCATGGTTGATAGTTTACTGCTGATAATCCATATCACATCGGGAATATCAGCAATAAGCTATCAGGGTACAGGTTGAGATGCGGAGGTTACTGTTATCGAACAAGGAAGATCGACTCGTAAAACGACGACCCGTCGTCGCGAAATATGGCGACCAAAAATCACTTTGACGGAGAACAAAGCTCTTGCGAATGTGCTGTAGTACTGCTGTGAGCGTCAAATTTCATTACAAGGTCGGAAAGAGTATTTTTTTGCTTGCGTGGATAACGTACGCAATGACCTCCCCCTTTGTCAAGCAGAGCTCGCCAAGTGGACGCGTTTCTACCAGCATTAATACTCGTACATTTGTTTGGGCTCTGATTTCTTTTGGAGGCAGAGATTTCTTCAGTTCGGTCATAAAAACCTAGGTGAGCGAGAAGGAAGGAAGGCGTTGATGACAAGTTCGAGGAGATTCAGCAGGGTATCCAAAAGAACGTATGTAACTCACCAGAGAGCCAATCTGGTAGTGATTAAGCTGTATCGGTGGTACAGTAGGAGGGCCCAGCTTGGGCAACATGCTTGCCGGCCCACCACCGTTCAGGGAGGCGTCGAAATTCGGCGGAGAAAACCTGAAATTGAGGCTGTTAAGTGAGCGAATACATTTGCACTACTTTTACATGTAGCATTGATTGATTAGTTCAGTGCTAAGGTGATTACCTTCTGCTTCACCTACTGTTCTTCGCGCTTTTGATTTATTGGATGTCTCAGGCTTTAGGCAGCCAGTCATTACAGACGCGTTGGACTCGAATGTTGGGTATCTGGCGCATCCTTCGCAGCCACACTGCCTTAGAAGCGCATCCTTTTCAACTATCTCTTCAACGCTGCCCATATAACGCAATATCGTCCCGGAAAACTCGTCCTAACCATTCAGCATATCGTTTGATGACCAACTGGTCCTTTGCTACCATTGCTCCATATTAAAGGAAGGGCAACCCTGATCAAGGGCGAAAATTCAAAGGTCATTACGTTAACGCCTAGGAAGTAAAGAAACGGTGAAAAAGTCTATGTAGGGGGAAATTCCTTCTAAAGGAACTAATTGATTGCACCAGAAAGAATTGAGGTTTTGATTCTTCTGTACAGGAGTCTTCTTTTACATCCATACATAATAATGCTATTTCACCAGCCTTACATTTTGATTCACATTTCCAACGGTCTGGTTTATCCTTTATTATCTTACTTGGAGCTACAGCCTTCACTCCAAGCAGTAGATTTAACCAGGAGAGGGGCTTGTTGAATGATTGTTGAGCATCTTCTTCCCTTTTGTGGAGAAAGATAAACGATACGTTCAACAAGTTCCTTTCGTAAAAATGAAAATTATCACGACGACACAAATAACTCAATAAATAAATAAATAATAACTCTCCCAACCACCACCTTGTTGGGATTTTTTCCAAAAAGAGAACTTTTTTGAGCATCTTATTTCAGTCCAAGTAATTATTATCATTGCCACTGAATGGCTGCCTCGAGTTGCCGGCAAGAAGCTTCGTCGTTTGGGCGAGGCAATTAAAACATATGCCCCATGACAATGTGGCCAAAAGATCGTGCTTAAGGAGGCAAATGCAATACTACAGCGACGAAGAGCCAGACTTCAAAAAAAGATATCGTAGTCTCTTCCACCCCGTAGCCACTCCCCTCTTAAACCAATATCATGAGCGAGACACTGGTGTCTTGGCAAACTTTTACGCACTGTTTTGTTCATTTTCGGTGTATCAGAGCCGAATTTCGTAGAATGGCGGGCATAAAACCGGGGAAAAGGTATCAAAGCTCGTGGCATACCCGCTAACTTTGTCGCATCGCTCATTGTTAGTATTTGCTGAGTTTACTGGATAGAGACTCACTTCATCGCCGCATAGGGATCTGATGACGGAGGAGAATGTGATTGCAGGAGCGAAACGATAGAACCAATTTCACGATTCCTGAACAGAGCTAGATCAGCGCTCGATGTATAGTAACCCAATGGAATGGAAATGAAGGAGCACCAGTCCTTTTTTATGAAGTCAATGTATCATGGGAAGGATTATCGCAGCAATACCTATAGCTCAAATACAGATATCACAATAGAAATGTGGAAAGGGTGCTAAGGAATGGACCACAAGTCGTCAGCCACGGAGGCATGGGTGTCTTACTTCGTCAAGCGCTCATCTTATTGGTTTGTCGTTTGGAATTAGTCCCAGAAAATTCCGCCCACTTCTGTGATGGCATAACTAACCGCCAGAAGGGTTGGTTGTATTCCATTTCTCGGATGCATCATACTGTTTTGTCTAGACTCCCCATACCTATTTGGATCATAGTAGTCCTGCGGTGGGCTATGCTGATTCGGTCGAGGAACCGGTTTCGCATATTGGACTTGGCCGCCGCTGGTTTGTGGCTGTTGTTCATGCCCGCTCCATGAGGTATCCATTGGAAGATTGTCCGGACCATCCATGCGTATAATGTCTGAAACCGATAAAATCATAACAAAGTTATAGGATCAAAGTAGTAGTGGTTCTTTTCAAACACTCAGGAATTATGACTTCGCTAATTGAATGATTGGGAGGTTTTGTAGGGCAAAAAACAATATTTGATGAAATTTAGCGCAAAGTAAAGAAATCGCTAGGGGTATTTCTGTTTTTGAATCGACGATAGGGAATCAGGACCTGGCCCTCCACCCGTCAGGGTCATGGGTCACCCGTAGACTCACAAGCCCTCTTCTACCATTTCAATGAGTGGCTCGCAGAGACTCTGATCGCATGAGATAGCACGATTAGAACTTCGAGCATTCAATGTTTAAAAGTTACAAACTCACCGTACATCTCCCTTTCCAACTCGTTTACTATACTACAATGGGTCCCAAACGGAAAATTCACCATAGTGACTGAGCGAGTGCCAACACGCCAATGACACTGAGACAAGCTGTGCTGGCGGGTGTTATCTCTTCGAAAATACGAACAAATTTTGCTATATGGATGGGGGCGGGGGGGGGGGGGGGGGGGGGGGGGGACATTGAAGGGGGAATTCCCGATAGGCAAATATTTGTTTACTTACCAGTAATGTCTTCGAGGTTCGTCTCCAGTGACAGGAATGGATCCGAGACGGGAATTTCTGTGAAACTGTATTCCATCCCAACTAATAAATCAGTAGAATGTTCAGGCCATAGAAATCTGGAAAAGTAGACACATTGACTAGTTGAATACTCAGTGGCTGAAGTATAAGGGCTAAATTGGTGTTGAGGCAAGAAGAAAGACACATGATATCGAATTGTAGGAATAGCAAAACCGTCCGAGTGCAAATGACCAGAAGTGCAGCTTCAGTGAAGTAAAAAGAAATGCTGACTGTAGTAAAATGTGGTTTTCATGTGATCACTGCGAATTCTTTTTCAGTCTCGCTTTAGACTAAATTGATGAGGTAGATGCCTCTCAGCGATGATAAACAACTAACTTAGAAAATATCTGCCACAGTAGCGAGAGGGAGGTGCTGATGTTGCTGAGGTTACTTTTTCCCAAGTGGTCCATGTCGTCAAATCTAATCAACCCATAAAAATGCCAGTGGTCATAGAGTAGTTGTTGTTGAGACAGCATCGCTACTGTTGTATAATGTGTATTGTAAATGAATTTCATATTTCTCTAGAGTTGTGACCCAGTCCGTTACGTTACCGCGCTTGCTTAATCATGGGTGCAAAAAATTGGCTGGCTGCCTACTGTAATTTACCGTGTCCACGTGAATGTAAGCAGATCTCTGCTAAGCATCGACAAATAAAACCCCACGATAAGAAGTAAGTGGAACATAACGAGCGTAGGGAATACGCCGCGGTGATTACGAAAGGAGCGATTTTTGATACAAACAGAAGGGTTGATATTATTTTTCTTCCGTCCTATTCCATTATATTAGATAATATTGAATGGTATTGAAACGATTCGAGTAGAAGGCTTGAATTCTACGATACAAGCAACAGTTAAAAGGTACAGTTCATGTTAATTTCACAGTATCTAATTTAAGCCGAATAGTGGAAGTGATAGCCCAGAATAGTTCAAAAATAGCGAAGAAAATGAGAAATCGGCGTAATTAAATATATATCAGGCTCGAAAATTGAGGGCTGGATGAGAATGTGATACAGGACTTGAATGGAAGGGGTATTTGGACGAGTTGTCCAAATGTTCGCGCCATTGCATACATCTGCTGCAGTAAGCTGCAAGGTGCCCGTTGCCAATGATGGTGCAACCTCTACAGCTCTCACAATGCTCGAGAACTCGTCCGCCTTGGGTGTGTACGTTGTCTAGGCCGGATTTAGGCCCCTTATTACACCCTATCTTGGCCAATTTTCAACTCGACAGCTTTCCTTAGGTCACCCTTCCAGGACACAGTTTCATAGAGGGAGAATTTTTAGAGGCCATTTTCAACGTGAACTATCCATTAATATGGTGCGAATTCCCGGTTCAGTTGGCGAATAAAATGGCTTGGCTGAACTTTGGGGTATGCGTTATGCACCTAGCTTTTACATGAAATCGTTATGACTTTTTGAAGCGTTTTGTGGAGCACTTGAGAGGAATTCTATTCTTGTTTATAAACAGTCCTCTTCACACTTAGCAATGATTAAAGTAATTGGCGTGGACAGACTCTTATCGAATTTTTTTGAGGCAAAAAAATCTAATCGCGATGGAAACATTCACGATATGCCACTCTATGTTGACTTTTTAGGTTGTAAAGACGAATCATTCTTGATCCTTATGAGGTTTGTCTGCCCACGGAGTAACTTTGAATGCCTTTTAGTGGTAAATCTCGATTCTTCAAATTACTGTACTTCAAAGAAATGGGAACAGAAAGCATTTGCGAACGATGACAACAACACACCTTCAATCATATCTGTCTGGGTTTGAGGTAGAGAGTTGAATACAAGTAAGGTGAAGGAATGGCAGAACTACACTACCAAGATTTTTTCAGTCCCTTCTTAAATATTGAACGAGCCCAAGAAACAAAGAGGGGTTTCAAACCAACGATCAGGTGTACACGTATCAACTCCCCTGCCGACGGCCATTATGGCCGTCTGTAAAAATCGGCTCACAAATATATTGAAGATTGAGATGCGAGAAATCTTCATGTGATGAAGTCAGTAGCTGTCACATAGGAAACCTCCACCCTTCCGTAGTAAGAAACGATGAGTTCACTTCGAGAGTGAATAGTGAAGATGATGGCTTCTCTTACTCTTCACAGCACTGTTCACGATGTTCGATATCAAAATGAATGGAAAATAAGAGAAAAAAAACGTACACAAAGATGTGAAAAGTTGGCAATCTGTAAAACCGCGAAAAATATGGAGCGACGTTACCAAACAAATGTTTGACAAAGTTGGAAACTCCAAAAAAGTTATTACCAATGAGATTCCCAAGG
>UZAF01016093.1:169597-190499 GCA_900617895.1 Haemonchus placei | reverse complement strand
CCCCCCCCCCCCCCCTCCTGTTCTTCTTTGGTAACGATCAATAACGTTGGTCGAAAAGCGCATCGCTGATAACAGCAGCAACGGATCGCAAAAGGAGCGTCGCGAATGCACAAGTGCATATTCCAAGGATTCCAGGAAGGATGCCCAAGTCACAGGGATGCGCCATGCATCGAGTGCCTACTGGATTGATTTCCTACCAAGTATAGGAGAATCAATGGGACAATTGGATTAGGACTTGCGCGGAATCTGAAAGTCCCCAGAACTACAAAAGGCCGAAGGTAGTTCTGATGTTTTTGCCCAGATTCTTTCCGCACTTATCTAGCGGAGTGACTAAAAGTCGGTGAGAGACACATGAAACATGAGTTTATCAACCTCCAGAGATTACGCCGTGCTTTCAATTTTCACTCACAAACCCGAAACGGTTCATTTGTACATTGAGGCTAGATCATTGAAAATAACGAAGTTCATATCAGTACATGCAGAAGTACAAAACCATATCAGTTTATTCAATTGTGAACTGTTTCGCACGCTCGGTAAAAAGCCTCGAGCCATCTGGGGTAGTTAAGCTAGAACTGGGAAACACTTGGGATTAAAAATACCTAAAGGAGAGTGGTGCGTAGTTCAACGATTTGATTGAAAAAGGCTGAGTCATAAATAAAAGTTATTTTTGGCTTATTACCATGTTTTGTTATTAACCGGGTGAATGTTTTGAACGGAAGTAATTCCTAAAATAGTTCCTTCACTGTGATCTTTATCGCTTTAAGAATCGATCGGAGACCCTTACTAACCTTCGCTCAATTTGTAATCTATGGAAGGTGAAAGCGGAAACGAATCAAACCAAAGCTTCCTGAGAAAGTATCCAGGGAGATGATCAGATTTGCCTGCTTTTCACTCAGTAAATGTAAAGTTAAATTAATAAATCAAATTAAATCAGTAACCTAGTAGATTTTAGGCAAAGCTCGGAGGCGGTAGAATACTATTGCTATAGCCAAGGCCCCCAAGTTTGACAAAATCCCCCAGAAATTTAGGAAAATCGTCTGCTAACTTTTGTGAATTTTTTTACGTCGTTCCTCCGAAGAAATACAGTTACTCTATGATTTAATGAAATAAATTAGAAAAGTTCATAAAAAAGTAGTTTGTAGGCTGGTCTGAGTCATGAGTTCGAGCGTCGAAAATGTTGTAATGTGGACGACCACGAGGCCACAACCGGCAGCACGTGACGGCCCCGTCTGTCGGTCTCCGTCGATGGTCTGGCTAGGTATCGACTAGATCAGGTAATTTGTGTTGCCGTTAGGTAACCGGATTTAACGGTGATGACATCATTCGCCTTTTGAGGTATACGTTTTTTTGGAGTTCACCTTCGACGGATATTCCAGGCACGGGAAAGGAGGATCTAGGGGCGAAGGGTTCGAACCCGCCCTACTTCCCATTCACCAGCCATAGCCTTCCGGAACCGAAGCCAATTTTTTTTACTCTTAAAACCATTATCAGCGGACGGTGGCACAGATGACAGACACGCTGCTGCCACTCAGGGAAGAATCCGGTGCTCCCGGAGCGAGCACAGCATGCCTATGCATTCGGTTACCAATAGAACCGTGCATAAGGCTGAAACAACTTAATGTTGGCTTGTTTCACATGCTATTTGATAGCCCTAGTAACTAGGCTTGCTATTTGTATTAAAAATCTGCGTACGCACAAGCTTCATGGTTCCAATTAACGAATACCGCTGACGTCGTCGATTTTTAGAAGTTATTCATTTTTCAGGATCTACGTTTGGTCACCATCTGGTTGGAAACGAAATTCCCTCCAAAAAACATTTTCTAAAAGAAATTACTTGTTATACCCGCTTTTCAGCATGCCCCATCTTCTTACTTTTAAGGACGGTAGATAGCCATAAACATAAATTTTTGAACAAAATATTACTTCCAACACTTTTTGATTCCGATCCTTTTGGATTCGTCCATCATACATGTGGTCCACATCCTTTACAAACATGCGGCGCGTACGTGGTGCGTGCACCCAATGCAATCATGTTTGCTCAAATATTACTCATACTATTCTCCAAAAGTTTATTGCCGCAGTTGTATCTTGAACTTCGTTTGCAAAGGAGCGGGTCGGCAAGCAATCTCTGGTAGATAAGTGAGGCTCCCCCGAAGTGTAATATCAATCTTCTGGCACTTTTTGGTCACTATATCGAATAGAAGCCATAAATGAAAAGTTGCGAAGGCCACAAGTGATTAGGAACTTTCGAGTAACGTTGTAATGCAATTGAGTTTTAGGCCAGCCTTTGTCATGAAACTTCCAATGCAGGTCTGCTCTTGTAGCTTTCCTTATTTAGTAATCCACCCAGAGGTGGTCTCAACACAGAGTGTACGGTGTTTCATCGGTTTTTGGCCCAGGGGCGACGAAGTACCTGTTAGAAGATTGGACTTGATTCCCACGGAAAGCTCCTTCGTAGTCTGGTCCTCGGGCATTTGCTAAAGACAATAAGTATGGCAGGAAGTTATCGTTGTAATGGCAATGCGATTACTTCGAGTGGGACATCAATCACACCTCACAACCTCCTTCAATCGAAATTTGTGGCGGTCTTTGTAAACTTTTTGGCTCAAATAATTACCCTACAGAGGGAAGCAGTTGTATTGAAACCAGCGTTAACCGCAGGCTGGCTCGTTCTATACTTGAAGAGAATTCATAGTGCTTGTTAGAGGTTAACTGCACTTCTAACCACTGTACCATCTCCACACCCAAGAAGCTCGGAAATATCTAAAAAGTTGTTAGAAAGGAGTTAGTGGGCAGTAGCAACCTGTGGTCGCTAAAATAAAATGCAAGTTTTGTTGCCGGCAACGTAGTCTTCGAAATTCAAGAACGGTCTGAGCTCTGAATTTCGATTTTTTTTTTTGATTTTTCATGGAGACAGCAGTGGGTATGCCCTATCTGTCCAATTTTATTTCACTTCCATCTGTAGCATGGAAGAGTCATCAAGGTGAAGTAAGTAAATGTGTCAGTTCGTCTTCAAATACCCACCAATCGCATTCTTTACTATTCATATTCTACCTAGACATATCATTCTACAACTGCTTCACTTTTATCGCTGAAAGTGGCTGTATCGAATATAGACTGGCCCTGTTCAGCTCTTAAGCTCTCTTACATTCTTATTCGCCCCCACGATGCGCATGACGAATGCCGGGCGTAATTCCCAGAGCCTTTGGATGTGCGCCCTCTAAATGACATCAGAGTTTCAATCAAGTCAGCCACTTGGGTGCTCGCCACCCTCTGGAGATCTGCTTGCTGAGTTTTCCTAATTTTTTTCAGTATTATAGGTTTTTGTTGGTGCCCTGCACTCGTTGAATGTCACTGACTTCGTTTTCATAGTTTTAACAATTCTGAAATAGATTTTCTGATTAAGCCGTACCGTGCAATAAATGTGGCAAATTAATGTCTCAAAATATTGAGAGCGGCATTGTTCGTCGATCAGTTTCTTATCTTTCCGACTCCATTTTTCGAATGTTGTGATATACTCGTTTGATTCACTTCATTTCTTTTTTCCCATTCGTACGGTCCTTGGTTGAACTATGGAATAAAATGGCTTGTATGCCCTCTGAATCCAGCGGAATGACTTCGCGACAAGTCTGTAGCAAGGTGTTCACCAACGGAGAGGATCACTCATAAATTCCGTCTGTAACATATCAAAATGTTTCAGAATGGTCATCATTCCACCAAAAATGAATTCGCAGAAATGAAAAAATTCCAATCACCGTTTTTACAAAGTATTAATTCATTTTAAAAAATCGATAAGAATGTGACCGAAGGTGACACTCGTTTTCGTATGCTTGTCTGCGCCCTCTCGGGGAGAGTATCCTACTGGTCAATTCATCTTCCATTCCAATTTTTTTTNTTTTTTTTACATTATGTTACCACCCCGATCACCGTGGTGTTCTTCCGTTCTTCATCGCCCTGGCTTTGAGTCTTTTCAAAGTCCTGCTGTATGCCCAAAGTGGTGCCTCCCCATTCTTTGGCTCTAGCATCCTGGGTGGTCCCCTCCGACTATATTTCCATCATTTTCCACTATATAAAAAGGACGCTTCCGGTAAGAATTACCGGCTGCAATCCCTGAAAGTATAGAGAACCTTCCAGTGAATGCTTCGCAGTAGAGGCAGTCCATAGTCTAATCAAGAATTTGGCGCGTTTTGATATGTGTCTTCCGCAATCGAAATAGCTGTGAGATTTGTGTGTTGCCCGCAACTGCAGAAGCAACCGTTAGTTTTACGGTACTCCAGCGCTTTTAATCCGATTCTCCTTCATTGTTTTCTTTTTTGTTGTTTTTTTGAATGTTTTTGAAACGAACTTTCCTTATTCAAACACTTCTTAACATTTAACTTCTTCAAACTTTGAATTAAGGTTTAACCTCTTTTGATGACAACATTTCAAATACCTGGTTTGGACTATGGAAGCGATGAAAGTTCACCGGAACCTGAAGAGGATCCCTTGGTCAGTGTTGAATCTACCGTTTTCTATTCTGTTCAGTGATAATCGAGAATTCGTTTGATCGCAAAGCCAGCTGCTCGAGTCAAATGTGTTTGGGCCATAATCGTTATTTACAGCTGTCATGCAGGCAATTTTCGAGAGCCTAGCTTTTTGGCAAAATGTAATTTACATAGAATACAACAAACTAAACATGCCCTATATCCTTCCCATGAAGTTTTAACCCATATATGAACATGTAAAGCAGCTTATGCAATTCAAACCCCTTGGCACAGCACATTTTGGCGATTGTGTGGTTGTATTGCCAATGGGTGGAGTATTGCTTGACGATTTCGCCTTTTATTATGTAGCCTCGACTGGTTAATCTAAGTAAAGATGGCTTAGCGTTCTCCGCGGCCCTTGCTTTATTGTCAGCTCTTCCAAGATACAGCCATCTAACATCGCTGAACATCTATGATCACGTTGTATCCCACATTACTTAACAAAGTGCCAAGGTTACAGTATAAACACAAGGGCCATAGCACACCTAACGGTCTATGCTTCCTATGGTCCCTTATCATTTGTTATCAGTCCCTGTCATCTATCGTCTGTGTTCGTACGCCATCGGCTTCAATCCTTCGGAAGTTGAACGTTCCTGGTCCACCGCGAAGGGAATGTGATTTCCTGTCTTTGCATTTTATGTGCAGTAGGATAGATCTTAAGCGCTGCTCATGGCGAAAGGATTGAATAAGATACACTGAAACTTCCTGACTCACTTGACTCAACTGGTAGACTCGAAACGCAAAAGAAAAGTTGCTACCATAGTGATAGGATTCATTTCTAGGCCTGGAATTAGGCTAAACATTTGGTGGTGTCCTTGCAACGGGGGAATTCCATATCGCCTTAAATCGGAAATCTAAAGAACCGTCGTACAACCAGTTGCGACTTATGATGCAGGACGCTGGCTGTTACTAAAGAAATTGAAGCACGCCTTGGAGTAATGAAAACATAAATGCTACGATGGATGTCTGGGGTCACGCACTCAGACTGTATTCGCAACAATGCAATAAAGAAGCGTTTTGGAGTACCCCCATTGCTGATAAAACCAGCGAAGCTCGCTTTGGATGGTACCGCCATGTCCAACGCGCGTACAAAAACAGTGCTTGTGGTCGGCATCAGTCTCGATCAATCCGGAAAGCTGCTAAGGGGCGTTCGAAGCAACCCTTTTCTGATACCTTGAAAAAGGACTTGAAATTCGTTGGCCTTCGACCCGACCAAGCAATCAACCGAGAAAAGTGATGTCACGAGAAAAACAGACACCACTCCTTAGTGGAAAAACGCTGAAGAAGTGGAAGAGTTCAGGCTAAACATTTGGGCTCTAGCAGACAGACATTCGTTCAATATATGAAATAGATTTGTATATTCATATTCATGGTCCTTTGGTGTGGGTTTGGGCATCAGTTCTTGTTCGTATACCTTCCGCTATTTTTTGAGTAGTTGTTGATAATAATTTAGTATGGGAAGCGTTTTTAATCCTACATAATCATTCCTATGTTACAGTATGATTCCCAGTAGTGGTTTTCCGATGAAAAATGTGTTACTATGCCTAGTGACAAAAGGTTCATTTATTTGAAGAAATGGTCGATAGTAAGATCTTCTTCCTCTCTGCTCTCGTGGCTCACTGAAAATCGCTTTTGCTACCGTGTTGATTGGATCACATCGACCCAGGCCCATACATTTTCCTACTATCACCCACTATTGAGTAAAGTTCAATAAGTCAATAGGGAAAAAATGTTCTGATAAAAAATTTCGATAGTCTAGCCTAAAAGACAAAGGAGAAGCGGTTGTGCGCTTCAGTTTATTTCGCGCACCACCTTATACATTTGTTGTTTTCTAGTAATATATAAGCTGCCTAATCCATCGAGAATAACTGCCTCTGGAATAACATCCTGTTTTCCACTTTCCCTTCCTTTTCCTTTCAAATCTGGCCCGAAACATTTAATCGCAGGCATCCTCTACACCTCCAATATATTGTGTACATACTACTGCCCTTAAAAGGATTTCCACATTACTTGACATCAATGGGTTTATGCTTAGCTGTAAATGATAAATTATTATGATTAATTCAACCCTGTGTGCCCTTTATGTAAAGACTTTCCTGTAAAATCAAAATGATTGTGATTACTTGAGTTTGAATTGTTAGAATGTGATAACTATAAACAATTGAGTTCATTTATTTGGAAGACGATTTCGTGGTTAACATTGTAGGGTTTATGCTTACAGGAAAGTCATATGTGTATCGATTGCTACAGCATCGCGATGAAAATCGTCCAACAACCGAAAGGAACGCCATTAGCCGATAAGTATCTAGCCGTGCATGAATTGAGCAGTTAGTTTTTATTCATAATGGTAATTATGATTGATTTTTCTTTTTCATCTTTTCTTTTTCCAATGTTTTGGCTCACTATCGAATCCTGTATTTGTGCGCTGGACACTAGTCCAAGAAATAAATGAGCGTAGGAACTCTAAATTATATGATTACGAGGACTTTCCCATGATATTCCTCTCTAACTAATCTGCTAGTAGTGGTGGTAGTTCTCTCAGAAGTTTTGTGCACATCGGTAAATCTACATGAACTTCTAAATAAACTGGATTTAACGACTATGCAAACTAGTCTTTTATTAGGTCTAATCTCTTCATGAAGGAAATATCTATTACCACGCCGCTCTTATTTTCATTTCTTTCTTTTTTTGTTCTGATGCTTTCGCATTACTTGTGGCTCCATCAAGAACTCGAGATACCAAATCTTGCTTGAGTTCTGCAAAAGTGAGGTTTTTAGGGATTCGAACAGGTAGAACACACATTGTGAAAGGGGATGTAAAGGCCGAGTGTCACTTTTTATGTAGGGGAATTTTCACTGATATAATAGGATTCCAATGAATTCTTTAGGTCACTCAGATTTGGTCACAGTCGAGATTATTGACACAGATAACCGCCATAAAAAATTAAAGGCCTCATTTTGGGCACTACTGGGTCCAAAATTTTCATTTTTTTACTTCCCTCTCACCCGCTTTGCTGAAATGCTTTAGTCATTTCATCTACATATTTTTTTCTTCAATTCAATGTTCAACATGTAGAGTACATTTATTTCTGGTTTTTCTCCTCTCTATACTCTCTAATTTTTACTTTCGTTTTTGTAGATGAAGAAATAGTTCTTTTCGGGAATGCTTTAAAGGAGACCGATGTTGATCCCGATGGTGATGACTTCATTCGTAAGTCTACTCGCCATTTTCATGACGTGCAATGGTTTAGCTCTCTGCACCAACGTTTTCATACGAATGTGCTCCACCTGATTGATTTCAGATTGTGACCGATGTAATTGTTACTATCGTGCTTCATGTAAGGAGCATCCCCTTTTTTGGGTGAAAGATCGTGAGCCGGTCAGTTGCCAAGGCCGTCGGTTAGATTCTACTTCTCATTAAGCGCTTCGAAAGTGGCGCACAAACTCTTTTGTTTATTCGAGTAGTTTACTTTTTATTTCAGAGTAAGAATTCGAAGCCGGAAGATCGTGCCCGAATGACTGCACCTGCTTTCATCAGTATAAAAACCTCGTCAATACCTAATGCAGGATTAGGAGCATTCGCTGAGGCCTGCATTCCGGTGGGTCGTTCCCATCCAGGAGCGTTCTCTATCCTGGTGTTCCTGTTGCTGTTCTCTTTTCAAAGTATAACCTTTCAATCTATTGACTGTACTTTAGGTTGGGATGGTGTTCGGTCCGTACCAAGGCATACTCATAGACGACGCTTCTGAAGCGGAGAAAGACGGATACTGTTGGGAGCTTCGGTAATGGTTGTTGGTTTTGGAACGTTTTTGTTCTACTTACTTACTCATTATTTCATATTGTTGCTATGTTTTTCAGAAGTCACACTGGCCCGCATTTTATTGATGGTAGTAATACGCAATATTCAAATTGGATGCGGTATATCAACAGTTCCCGGCGTGAGTTCCGTTATTGCTTATGGTAGGCTAAGAAGTTTTTTTTTCCAGATTACATGGGTATGTAGTAAAAGTTGTGAAAAGGTGTCATCAAAGAAAAGCAAATAAGCGTTAAAAAACGATCTAAAACGCTGAAACTATACTTTTTGGAATCCTTCCATGATTTTTTAGTTCATCTATGCTCAAGAAAGAACCTGTTTCTCTTTCTCGAACGAGTTATGTTCCCTGATTCTAAAAAGGCAAAAAAATCATAGTCAACTTCGGCAAACTCACGAGGAAAGGAAAGTGTACTTATTGTGAGGTTTCGTACATTCCATGGGTTCCTTTTCACCACAGAATACCTCTGATCCTTATGTGGCAGATTGGGGAGTCAGACAGTGTCCGAGTTGGGAAGGTTCCAAAGGTCCTTCAATGTTTCCTCATATGCCGCTATAATGCTTCATAGTTTCTTCATTAAAGATGTACTCATCAACATTCATGAAGATCTTGCATACTATCCCCAGACTTTTTCTTTATTTCCTTTTTCATTACATTTCTCTAGATCCAGACACGGCTTAATGGCATGTAGAATAGATAGCTGAGTGAACTGAACCGAAACCGTCCCATTTGGTCCCGAACCTTCGAAGGTGGTTGAGAAGTAGCAAGTAACAAACAACTGGTCGCCACCGTTTGGCCTTTGTGTGACCCACGTATCGAGCCCTACATCGAACTCTGTCAGAGTCAGATTTTTATCGCTTAATCGCTGTTCGACTGGTATTTCGTTTGTTAATTTTCTCATAGAGAGAAGGACGTTTTGAGATTTGGATTATAAAAAGCATAGAAAGTCTTTAGAAGCTAATTTCTTTATTTATTGAAAGACATGTGAAACACTTGTTAACGTAGTGTAAACACAAAGATTCAAGCAACCGGCCAGAAACAGAAAACCGAACATCCGAACATTTATAAATCATAAAATCATAAATCTGTTCCGAGATAAAATCAACACTTCGGAGCAACCAAGTTCTGAAAAGGAGCGGAATTTGTGGCAGTTAATGGAGAGGAATCGGAGATTTTTTTAATGGTTGAAATAATTATCGTTTCTAAAACTTTTTTTTTCAAAAAGTAGAGTCATGTATATATTTGCAGACGACAAGGAACAAAACCTGCTAGCGTTCCAGTATTGCGGTGGTGTATATTACCGAGTAATCCGACCAATAAAAATCAAGGACGAGCTCTTAGGTGGGAAGAATCGCTGCCTTCGTATTAGTCGTTTTCAATGATTCCTCTGTTACTTTGACCTTATTTTTTACACATATCTTTCCTAATTACGTTAGGAAATCTTCATGGACATATTTGCCATTTCATGTGATGAAGCCTTGGTGTTTCCAAATGATCATTGTAGTCATAATTGAAATGAGTAGGGGGTTGGCTTATTATGGGAGATACTTATGGCTTGCTGGTATAATTTCTTATTTCTGGGTATTGCATAGCATTTACTTCTAGCATTCGGTCATTTAGACTTTCATTTTCCTATTTTCTTGTTGTTTTCCTGCTCAACCGGTAACATTTCGGTGATCACTCAGAACTTTCGAAATAAAATTTTCTTTTTTATAGTTTTTTTTCTACTCCAATATGCAGTGTGTCACCACCACTACTACCACTATTCTGTTTTAGTGTGGTACGGTAAGAAGTTCGGCAAAAGTCTCGGTGTTTTCACGACTTTGCGCTCTGTCAAGAAGCCAATCGCGGCCGCAAACAAGAATCCGTTCATTCTATAACGCCGTGGTACGTTTACCTGATGAAGTCGTGGTTCATGGTGGTGGTGACAGCACACTGTTCTCGGAAGTTTTTTTTTTTTGAATCTGGGAAGTGGCTAACACAGCCGAAGGATCATAGTAGTTGTCGGTGAAAGTGAAATAAAGTTGAACATAATTTTCATCGCCTCAAGAAAGCACATTAGGTGGTATTAGCAGGACGCTCATTTGAAAGTGTTATGGATGCCTCGAGAATCAAATCGTGCATAAAAGTTGATTTTGAGTGGGTTTGTGGATTTCTCTTGGCTTCTTATTGTTCTCACGTAAAAGTTCAATCAATTGTTGTCGTGTTGTTTTGTGATTTGGGGTGTTACACGGGTTCAATATTTATGATAATTAGCATACAGTGAGCCTTAACGTCAGGAATAATCTATGAATGCTTTTGCATATGTCTGGTGGGGAATTATATTCACACGTGAAACGCCTTTAATTTTTAATGAGATGAGCGATAAAAAGCGCCTAATCGATCACACGTTTCTGTCAGTTGTTCTCAACTCGTGGAGTTCAGCATCCCTTCGATTGAGCCATCCAATTCATCCTCAACAAAGCACTTGATATGATGAAGCTTCTTCAATAAGATTGTGAAAGGTGGAAAATTAACGAAGCAAAGGTCACGACGAATGTTTGAGGGGCTGCTACCCCTGTACTGCGTTTTGGTCAAACGCTCATTCTGAAGCTTGAGGTTGTTTGTGCGCGGAAGGCAATAGTTGTTTAACCTATTGACATCCATACAGCACCACGAAACTAAGTGGAAGGTGTGCAATGTCCGAGCTATACCGTTAAGTTGGGCACGAGACTTATTTTTGCATCAGTATCGAAGAATTTAGTCAAGAAATCAAACTGAAACTTTACTGAGCATGTCATAATGTACAAAAACCGATGTTGTGGTAAAACAATGGAGCGAAAAAGGCCCGTAACAGTAGGAACTGGAGGACGGCTTGATTCAAATCCTATGAACTTGGATTTCACAAGTGTATAGTAAGGGCAATAAATAGAATGAGTACAAAGTGAAAATGTAAGATGCGATCAGCGATTGATTGAGTTCATGCAGACTCGGAACTCATCGATTTCGGGGGGCTTGTACATGGAGACGATTGCTGGCTCTGAAACGCCACTTTTATCAGTTACATCTTTCCCAGCATACATCATTATCTGCTCATTGTTTGTATTCATGGTGAAAAAGGGGATCTATAGTGTAAGAAACATGTATGAAGTGTCAGTGAAATTGAGCGCCAACTAGGAGAACGTTTCATTTGATCAAAAAAAGGCTAAAAATGTGCGTGGATGACTCGCATGATTTAATTGCCTAAGTGATTCGGAAATATTAGGTAAAATGCCATAATGTATCTCTTTGGAAGCTCTAAAACAACCCAAAATAGCAATGAAAAGCGTCGCAGAGATGCGTTTCATTTGTGAGTTGAATAGTGGTACCAGTGGTACCAGATAAAAAGCCATTTGGGAAGTAGTACTACTTATAAGAGTTTGAATCCATAACCATTCTACCCAGCACCTCTCTTTGTCTTTTCGAAGTATAAAACCGTAAAAAGCACCAAGAGACATTGCTCAATAATAATAGTATGGGATTTTCTCAGAGAATATTCTGTCTAACGAGAAACAAGAATGAAAACGGAGATTTAAGCAGTGAGATCTTACCTTGGCTTGTTTACGTTGTGCATCGAGGTGTCTCCTTTCCATTTTTGCTAGACAGGCCGTCATGATATCCTTTGAAGATGTGGCGCTTACCGGTACAACGTAAACTCGTGGTGGTCTCGAGGCGGTGGCCAGCTCTTTGGGCTTAAGGTAGTAACCGCGCTCTGAATAGGTAACAAAAGAAGTTATAGGCAACAAGGGACCGTTTGCATGCAATTTGTAACTCACCAATGATTGAAAATCGCTCATTGAGTGTTACATGTCGATTTGAATAATTTGAAGCACGTTCGGGAAGCTTCACGAAGTTCCTCTGAATAGCAGCACGACCTTCGATCGGCTCAATGGTGTAGTCAACTGCTGTCATGTTGTTCAGCACTGAAAGATTCAGTTTTGGAGATAAGTGCGAGTCATTTCTGGCTTGAATTATAGGGAAACTGTTCCGAAACATTGTTAAAAAGACGAGTAGAGGATAACAATCAGGTTCGTAGAGAGAATGTAAAGGGGCATGTCGGGGGATGGGGGAGTGGGTCGAGCTGGACTTTTGCTTAGAATGTTGGACAAAAAGTCAGACTTCCAAGGAATTTATGGGAAATATTGTAAGAAATGAAGGGAAAAAAAGGTTTGATTCATCAAGAAATTTATCTGCGAACTGCTATAAATAGTATTTTGGTTGTAATATTCATAGAACTACATTGAAAAGCTATTAAACTAAATTATCGAAGCGATTTCAGATATCAAATATCAAGGAAGCCGTTCCGGAATGCTCACAGCCAACGTTTATTTTTAAATTTTGTTTGTTTTTTTACCGGTTTTTATTTGTGTGATATTTTTTTAATTGTATACAAATTACGGTGCATTGCCTGTCTTTGAAAAACTTGGGTCTGAGACCAGCTTCTTTTAGATTTCCATTTTATTCTGAAAGATTTCTCTTACCAGTAGAGTGCTGTTTGCTAAGTTGCCAACGTTTCATGTCTTATATGATGTTTTACTAGCCGCCAGTTAAATAAAAGTTTGTCTTGAAGTGTTATTCCCTTAAATGTCAAACCGTGTGTGTTACGGGAAGGCTATTTCATATGATAAACAAATGAGATGAAAATATAAATGCAAAAAGTCCAAAGTTGCGGTAAAACCAAAACAAGATAAACAGGCAATCCAGGCAGGCTGTATTTGAATTTTCCGCCCACCGATACTATTGGCGCCAATTCTTGATGATTCAAATCGTCGGTTGCCTCTGAAAGGTACCATAACTACTTATTGTGGTTATAGAACTAAGACTGAGTATTCCTTTAGCATAACTATGGCTGAAGCTTTACTTTTATTTCTCAGCCCATACCTTCTGTTCAAAGGAAACTTAAAGAGGGTGAAAATGCAGTCGGTGAGGGAGGGTACTGCCCTTTTCCAACTATGAGCGCGAAGAAAAAGTGGTAGCCTAGCGATCTTGTGAGGAGCTCAATATGAGGCTTACGAAGTTTGTTAGCCGAGAAGTACAATTTTCTTCACCTAAGATTGGGAAGGGAGGAAAGCGCCGGAGTGAAAGAGTCAGTTGGATGTTTTATTCCTATCCAACCTCGTTTTTTTNAAAACTATATCCCTAGAGCGAAGAACCACCTCTAAGTACAATAAAGTCAGCTAACTCTCTTTCTCTGCGCTTTGGCGCTCTGTGTTAGAAAAGAGTGGTGGCTTCTTTACCCCGACTACATTTCCACCCCTAGAGACAGTTCTGTTCGAACATAGTACGTTCAATTTCAGATTATTTCTGATATTTCAACGAATCCATTGGAGCTGTGTGCCTTTCAATTCGTTCAGGAATGAGTTCAACGCTTCGGGAAGTGCTCACTAAGCATTTACCACCACCTGGAACGTGAGTTTCGATTTGACATCAGGAAATATAACTCTCAAGCGAGGGTAACTCATGCGGATACGCCCTCATACAAAGCATGCGTTCTTTCCTCCATTCTAAAGGAATGGCTACGTTCGTACTATGGCCCTTTCAATAGAAGCTGATGAACGGCTAGCAGCGAGGGTGGGAGTTGATGGGCGGTTGTCGGTCGATGTTTCGAGGTTGATGACTGATGCTGCGATAATTAGTTTTTTATGCGGTCAAAATACATGTCTTGCAAGCTTTCTTCCAATGAACATAACTCTACATAAGCCGGAAATAATCCATCACGGGAGGAGGTTCTTTGAACACTTTTTTGACTTCCATCGTGGCCATCACATATGCAACACTTCTTGAGGTTTTTTGTTATGCTACTCTTTTTTCATGGCTTAATTTCCGGATTGGCCCGCCTTTAAACTGAAATGTCCGTATTACCAAACTGCGGAGTAAGGTCAAGCAAAGGTCACGATGTACAAAGTAAAGTATCTCGTCATTGTTTGGAGTCAGCGAATTATCTATGCTCAGTTGCTAGCGATATCAAGCCCTGGAGAGGTGTTCAACGCTGCTGAACCTCTTTGGTCGATATTTGACGCTAATTATCAACTCATAGATTTCCATTCTCAACGACTGCTACCTGTAGTTCGCACACATTCACGCACCCTCCCGCAATCAGCTCAGTTTCTAAGATGCTTTCATAGTCTTTTTCTGCTGTTTTCATTGCGCTCGAGATTGTGCAAAGTTCAAAATTTTTTACTTTTTTTTCCCAAAAGTTGATGATGATGGTACGCTCCTGAAGGGCATTGGTATGAAGTCGAGTGTAGTAATGTGAATGTGTAGCACTGCTGAGAATAGAGTTTTCAGCGTCAGTCGGCGACAGCTTGCAGAAACATCGTTGAGGTGTATCGATAGGGCTTCGTCGTGCTTGCGCTTCTGGCATTCAAATACAAAAGTTCAATAGGGTTTGTGGTTCCAACGCCAATGCGACTATCAAAAGGGATTTATCTGAGGAGCGTTGTTTCTTTTGAAAAGGGAGTAATTCGGAAAGGATTGCTTTAAATGTCTTTTGTCTCGTACCTTTACTATTTAGTTGCTTGATTGGTGCACATCACTAATCGAACAGGGTCTCTGTTAGTGGCCTATTTCTTTCCTTTTCCAGTGCTCTTTCTTCTGTTCTTTTCTGTTTTTTTTTTTTGTTCTGTTCCTTGGTTCTGTTGGAATTTTCATATTACAGTAGTTCTCCCGGTGCCGATGGCGCACCCCTGGTTGTATAATAAATAAATAAACAAATAAATACTTTTTTCGTCAGTGATTAACCCTGCCTACGTGAGTGATCGTAAAAGCAACATAGCCATCTTTCAGCGGAAAGTAAAGAAATGGCCTATCACTTTTTTTGAATGAATATTCATAGGTTGTAAAGAAACGCTATTGCGACTTTTTCGGCCGTTTTTGTTATTTTTTTCTGTAGTGTGATGAAGCACTCGGCAAACACTTGAATCAGGTCCAAGCCAAAGAACTTTCAGCACGAACTTGCGCAGCGGTGGTAAGCGAACACGTGATTCCACACCGCTGACGTGGGATAAATTTTTCGACGAGAACCGTACCGTCGATGTAGATGGTAACAGTTTCAATGTCTACCTCAAGGCAAGTTTGATATTTTATTTTTATTTGTATGGTATTTATTTCGCTTTTTTCCCCAAACATCCATGACTTTTGTCGTCTGTGAAGAGATTTACCGTAGTTTCGGCTCCACATAATGACAAAATTCGAAAACGCCTTTATATAATACGTTGCTGAAAGTAGATTTGGATAAAAATGGTCGGGAATATCTTTAAACGCATGGAACACTACCAAAAGTACACATTCTAAGAAAGTTCACGTTACTTTTTCATTGTTACGAGATTTTTAGGGCACGAGTGGGCCTGTATTTTACCTACTTCATGGCGGTGGATACTCTGGGCTAACATGGGCTTGCCTCGCGGTAAGTTTTGAAGTTTTCTCAGTATTTCCAAACCTGCGACCTATTCTATTCGAGTTATGACCTCACCAGTATCGATTGGAAGTGCTTTTCATGTGTTCGAGCTTCAGTTTTTGTTGTTTTTTCTTTTCAGTAATGAACTCGAGACGTTGAAAATCTTACCGACGTTCTTATGCTCGCTTTATAGGGTGACTCTAAACTTGATAAAGAAGTTCTTATAGTAGGCCTTCAGAAGACTAGGTTTTATTGGAGCATTCTGAGGCCCCACCATAACTTTTTTGCTCCTTTTCGCTTTTTGAGATGCTATAGATCTGTCCTAGTTCTTATGCCGTTTGTGAAAGACAGTGTTTAACGTTTTAGAGGGAACTCAGCAGTCGTATCCAGTGCAGACTTCTGGTGCCTGATCTTCGCGGGCACGGTCACACGCAAACTCAAGACGATAAAGATCTATCAGTTGAGCGGCAGACGAAGTGAGACTGAATTTGCGTTTCGACATTTGCTAGACAGAAGTTATTCTTTATCGAACACAAAAGTTCTGGATTTATTATTTGCTTTTCTGTTAGGGTTTATCACTCGATCGTTGAAGATGTTCTTAGTTATGCGCTTGTCACTCAGTTCCTAGGAATCAATACTTGTTGTTTAGTTTTTCCCTTAATTTCAGAGACATTATTGGAATCTATAACGCAGTTTTCCCCGCTGAAAACGATGAAGATCCACCGCTCGTTTGTGTTGTTGGTCATAGGTACGTTCCTTTAGCATCATTTTTTCTTTTTACCAAGCTCTTTTAATGTGACATGTGGTCGTCAATTATGCTTTTGTTGCTGGCGGCAGCTGCGTGTATGATCCCTCTAGATAGCTGTCGCTCAGTGAGGCACTGACGTGTACAGATGGTTGCTCTGTGTCAGTTGTGAATCTGAATTTTACCGATTTCGAAGCTTATCTTCAAATTACAGTATGGGTGGAGCGTTAGCCGTACATGTCGTGGCCACAAATGAAATTCCGAACGTGGTCGCCTTGGTGGTTATAGACGTGGTGGAAGGTTCGGCGATGGATGCTCTGGGTGGAATGGTGAGTATCATTAAACTCATTTTCTTTAGCTGTAAATCAATACACTTCGGTTCTGTTCTTCTAATCACAACCGCAGTGAATCAGAATCTTTGCTGATATGTTTTCAAGGTAAATGGTGGTCATGATTCTAGTGCTGGCTCCTTTTGTCCGCTTATTTAATCATCAGCACTTTCTACTGTTTTTCTGAGTTTCTTTTAAATGAGTTCCCATGACTCCTTGTCATCTCTTTATTTCACATAATTTGGTAGCTGTGCGAGTAGTTGATTGTTAATGAAGGTGGGTGTGAGATTCTTGTGTGGCGATGTACTCAAAAACTCGTGGCGTGTGACTGGGTCTAATGTATAATGAGTTTATTGACACTGGTGCAAATGCTCGGCACTTGTCCCATTGAACCAAGTTTACTGTTTACCAACCAGATGAACAAACGGAATGTCTTCGATTTTCAGTTAACCTTTCTTCGTGGGCGTCCAAACGTTTTCGAGTCTGAAGAGAAAGCTGTCGCCTGGTGCCTGCAATCAGGTGCGACTAGGAATCGGGAAGCTGCCAGGATTTCGATGCCATCACAGATCAAAAAGACGGAAGATGGAAAGGTCACAGACTTTATGATAGCCGAACCCAATCAAAACAAAAAATGTAGAACATTTTCAGTATACGTGGCGTATAGATCTGACGGATACGGAACAGTTTTGGGTTGGTTGGTTCCAAGGTTTATCTGCAAAGTTCCTATCATGCAGCCCTCCAAAGCTACTGGTGCTTGCCGGTGTCGATCGGCTAGACAAGGATCTGACGGTCAGAATTCGTTCGATTTCGAGTTTCTTCTTAAAATATGCTATTTTTTCAGATAGCTCAAATGCAAGGCAAATTCCAAAATACGATTCTTCCTAAAGTTGGACACGCGGTTCATGAAGACAGTCCCGATCGATTAGCGGACGAACTGGCTCGATTTGCTCTACGGCATCGATTTGCTGAAGCCGTCCCCGGAGCACGACCACTTGCACCACATCCCATGATGGGTATGGGAATGATGATATAGGTGCAGTGCCTAAGTGCTTGTCCTGTTGAATCCCATGTATTTTACCCTTTTTGCCTGTTCTTCAGATTTAAACGTTGTAGAATATTTACTGTAAATTCTTAGAACATTTGAGCCTGGCTGCAATGACATCATCATTTTCTGAGTTCTTTCGTTCCAATGTCATTTCATTACTATTAAAGTTTTACTGCTCGCCATCGCAGTTGTTTTGTGACGCTTTAAAACGTCTGCGACAGTCTATGCTTAGAAAATCTAACAGGTTATGAGAAATGGAAACCAGCCTTGGAAGCCCTTGCAGCAGCCGTACTGCTGATTGGTAGGTGCCAACCTATTTTTCGCTTTATTCCTTTTTTTTTATTCAGAATTTCAGGGTGAACTTCCTCGATAGGAATGAGTTGAAGGTAAGCATTCAAAAGGAGGAGTCCGAATTCCAAACCGAGTGCACTTCTTTTCTCTCCTCTTCTAGAATTCTGGCCAACTTGAGTGGTCAGATTGGTTGCAACTCAGGCAAGACTTGAATTATACTGAATTAATTATTTCTGGGGTGTCACCACTATCCGATGTTATGTGGCTGTAGCTGATTGTCTTACCTGAATCTCGTGGCAGTTATAGAAATACTGCTCAGGTGGGAGAGGCTAACCCTACAGAAGGCGTTAAAAACATCAGATGCAGTCGATGGGTGTTTTGCTTGAGAGCTTACTGTAAACTCGCTAGCTATAGGCGCATTAGAAATACGTTTCCGTTCCTAGAATATTCCTGAGTATTACTACGTTATTTGCACTGAATGGTGTGGGTTGCAAATGTTCTCATATTACCCCGCTTGCTGTGAGCCTGAAATCTGTTTTGCCTGCAACTTTTACTACTATATCAGTAGTCAATTACTAATAGTCAATCAAATAATAATAGACTAATCGTCTGCCATCTGTTCCCTTTGTTTCAAAGTTGAGAGACACCCACTCACTTTTAGTGAGATCCCTGGGCACTGAGCGACATGCTTTTCACGTGAGTGGGTGCTTTCCACGCTCCGCCCATCAGGGAACTTTCGGTCCAGTACGAGCAATCTGGACTTCGGCCCTCACTTCTCAATTCTCCCCTCAGCATTCATCGTTGCCTCAGCACTGCTTTCTTTGCGATATCGTTTCCAGTAATGGAAGTAGACACCATCCTCCCGTGGACTTTTATGGGGACATTTTTGAGCCAGTGATCATTCCTTAGTTTATGCGAACGTAATTTTATTCTGTTGACAATACTGGTAACTTTAAACGCCTCAGTTCCATTCGCCATTTAGGGTGACGCGAAGTTGAGCGGTTCCTCTCCCGAAGCTATCCATTTGCTTCACGTTTGTTTACGCGTTTGTCTTTTGTCCTCACGATCAATAATGCTAGTCCTGCATCACGACATCTCCCAATGCAAGTTCCCTGGGAATATAGAAAAACTCCTAGTAAACGGCAACTGGGTTGAGCAATTTCCATTTTTTAATTTTTCGGCACCACATTCTAAATCAGTTAACAGTTTGGTTGATTGTGTACGGTGACTATTCAATACAGTTTCTTTTAAAATTAGGCTGTCTTTAACCTACCAGCTCGATGAGTGTTTTAGCCAGATGGGAACTGCTTTGCCATTCAATCATAAGCAGCTCACATGGCGCTTCTTATCAACGAGACAGTCTCGTCTCACCTTCACTTTTGACCTGTGTCTTTCCTTTCATGACTCCATAGGGATTTTCTGTTTATGGCTATTAACTGGTAGTGTTTACTTTCGGGACATTTTTAGCCGCTTGGCGCGTTGATTGCACTCTGTATGTTATTATTCTTTCAATACGAGCAGATGTTGTCCAGCTGATTTCGTTAGGTTACCGTCTAGTAGTACCTCATGCCACCAGAAAGTCGGTATTAACTTACGAACAACTTTGTTGTGCTTTTCCAGTTCCTCCCTATTATATTAATTGATCGGTTTTTGTCATATATTTGTTGCTTTTCGTTTTTGGAGGGTTGAAGTTGAACTAATAATGCCAATTACCAGTGGTTTGGAATAGTTCACGAGTGCATATTCCGGGCGGGGAGTTCAGCAAAAAGCAGCCGCAATGGAATTCTTTATCGTTCAGGCTGTTTTGATGTTTTCATTACATCAATGTTATTGAGGGTGAAGTCTTTGCACCGAGGCACCAACAGCAACACAGTATTTGGGACGTTTGAATGAAATGTGTGACTGGAGGGTATAGTATCATTTCATTGTTTTCCATCTGACTACCCATGAGAATTCCTCCGCAGGAGGCTGATGCTTCAGTTGCTATTGTGATATTGGTAAAATGGACCCGGTTTGGGCATAGTTGAGCGGAACTAGAAGACGGTGTTTGGACGCTTTTGGCTCGATCTCAGGTTCCAATCTTGTCCATGTTCAGTATAGGTGGGCCACAATCTGACAGTCGATTGCATACCGTCGATATCACCGCGCAACCGGCGTCCTGTTCGCATTGCTTGATGTTTTGACAAAAATGTTACATTTCTGAAGTGCACGGCAGTGGACGAGTGGCCCACAGCTTACGATCCCTTCTTGTGTAGATTGGATGCAAAAAGTTGCTGAGGTGAGGGATGGAGAGTCCGGGCGAGGGGTGTACCTATACAAGTTACTTCAATCTTGTTGGCTGAGGATTTCGCTTAGAGCCGGACCGAGGGAGGGCAACGAAATAAAGGCGGGGGAACGCCCTGGTGCAGGTGCATATGATGCGAATTTCGTTTTCACAAACTTCTGAATTACATATACGTAGGCAATGGCTATCAAGCAGGCAGGAAGAGTTGTGTTTGATTAGTGAATTTTTTTTCTGAGACTGAAAAGGTGGGTGTATGCCAAGTGTAGCATCCTGAAGTCGTTGCGAGAATCCAATCGAATCGATATTCGTCCAGATTAACTGCTGTTATTTAAGTCCTGAGAGCAGGGGCAAGAAGCTATTGGCTTGTAGATGAGCTGGCTCCCCTAAATCATTGCAGATGTCACGTATTACATCCAAACACTATAGCACTCTGAGCGGAAAGCGTAGGAGCACTAAGAAA
>UZAF01016093.1:138876-159942 GCA_900617895.1 Haemonchus placei | reverse complement strand
TTTTTTTTTTGAATATTGAACCATTGGAGTAAAGGAGCGCCGGGATGAGCGAGTCAATTTCATGTTTACCATTTTTGTTATAGTCCGAGACGCTATTCTGCGTAGATAGGACGTTTGGCCTGACCTTCCTACGTTATCTTATCAGCATATAGACCATGGGATTTACTCTGATACGTTTTCCTCTTTATTGCGTTTAGTGTCCCACACTCTTTCAAATGCTGTGATTGCGTCTCTACCATTTCCTCATAATCATGCTTAAGCCAATCACTGTCACTTCGCAATCCGACCTCATGATGATCGAAACTGGGCCGCGTCATCGTGCCAGCAGAGTTCCACAGCTATTGTTAGCAAAAGTTGACAAAGTGCCATGAATGGGGCTGTAGATTTGACTGGCCTACTCGTCCTTCCCCTATTCCAACTACGTTTTCATCTAAAACTATTACAAGCCTATTTTGTCTCTGAAATGGTGAACTTGCCCACCGATCAAAAGCGCACCCATTCAATCAGGAAGGCTCGCAATAATCTTTGGTCCGTTAATGCGATTCATAGGTGTCCCGGCCACATAGACGGAAATTCGATTCCGGTTTTGTCATTGACTTTGTGGTGGGCGCATAATACGTAATGGACGCAAAAATTCGTGAACAGCATACTTTATTCCATAGCATAACCTTGTTTGAGTACACCTATCCCTGTGTATAAGACATCGGAAGAAGACCTTGGGCAAAAAGAAGGGCTGTGGGACGGAGGCGTCTGGCGATGTTGCATCACTCACCAGACGCCTCTATGCATCACCAGACGTTCGGGCCAGACCCACAACTGAACTAGTGTAAAAGCCGGGCTCTTTGCGGAGATTTTGCAAAAAGTCGGAGAAGATATAAAGAGGTCTTCTTCCAATAACATTATATTCATCAGAGCAGGTGATCTTCTTATTTGGACATGAACTATGCCTGTGACGAGAGTCCTATGCTCGGTATCAACTCATGATTCTTCGGTCTAAACAATGTGAACCATTTGCAAAAATGCGGAATGCCAATCAATCTTGGTTTGGGTCTACAAAATTCAGTTTCCCTCGAAATGTGAGCGAAAGTATGTAGCCATACTGTAGATGCTCGTCACTGTGCATGGAAGCGAATGAAATTCCTACCGTTTCCCTTTTCAGCAAAGGTGAGAAGAACTTTTCCAAAGCCATCGGGTAGCAAAGGCCAGCAGGAGTTATGTGCTGTCTTCCGAACACAAATTGTTCCCATTAATCAACTCCTATTTGAATTTTTCCCATACTGAAACTATTTATTCGTACTATCTACTGAGAGGTGCTCTTGTTCCTTACGCATCATGTATGGGTGACTACCCCTAGGAGCACTCATTGACCGACCACTAAGCCGGGACGTCTTTGATCATCCCGTCTAAAAAGGTGTACTGAGCCAGTAAAAAGGAATGAATTGCAGTGAGCCCTGATCGATACAAGTGCCCACTTCCTGTAGCTCCTAACCGCAGCTACACCGCGTGTTTAGGGGTGTATTTACGTAACATCCACTCTTGTTTTCGTGCTGGCTGTTTGCCGCAAATCAGCCGACGAGCAGTGGCCGCCCCGCATTCGAGGTCGCGTCACGTGTAGGTTGGCTTCGATTTTATTTGGTCTAGCTGGTCTGCCTGCTCATTGTTGTTTCCTCCTCACTGTTGCAAATTTTGCTCACCATCATGCCTTAGTCCCTTACTGTGTGTCGTGCAACTTGCTCAATTCTGTACTTTTCAGGATGGGACGTGACGAGACTCGTGTGTATGTGGGTAATCTGCCACCAGATTGTAGGGAGAAGGATCTTCAAGACATCTTCTCCAAATACGGAAACATTCGTTTCATCGATATCAAATCCGGACGCGGACCAGCCTTCGCTTTCGTCGAGTTTGAAGATTCACGGTGAGTGCATTTATCGTGGATTGTAGATCAACTCCAAGGGCTCTCTGTCAAATCTCGTTGGCTTCTCTTTACATATTCCACGCAGGCCAATGTTGAATATTCAGAGAACTCGATAGCTGTCATTTTGCACTGTTTCAATTTCCAGAGACGCCGAAGATGCAGTACGCGCTCGGGACGGCTATGAATTCGATGGGTCTCGTATTCGTGTCGAATTCACCCGTGGACGTGGTGGTGGCCGCGGTGGGTTTGGTGGTCGCGGTGGTGGCTTCGGTGGCTATAGCAATCGTGGAGGCGGCTACGGAGGTTATGGTGGTGGAGGAGGCTACAGTGGTGGTGGCGGCGGTCGTCGTGGTGGTGGTCCTCCCAATCGTCGGACCAACTATCGCGTCATTGTGGAAGGCCTTCCGGCATCCGGTTCCTGGCAAGATTTGAAGGTACTTTCCTTGACTATCCTTATACAACGTTTCATTTTATCTCCTTCGCAGAATCACTTTAAGGACCATATGCGAGAGGCAGGAGAAGTCTGTTATGCGGACGTATCTCGCGACGGTACCGGTACGGTTGAGTTTTTACGCCTTGATGATATGAAGTATGCTCTGAAGAAGCTCGACGACACAAAGTTCCGGTCGCACGAAGTGAGTCCTCTTCTATTCACAAAAGAGACGTTCTCTCTTTATTTTGAATAGCTTTAAATTTGTTGCAGGGAGAGACGGGATACATTCGCGTGCGTGAAGATAACAGCAGTGGAGGTGGTGGCGGTGGAGGCAGTCGTGGCCGTTCTCGATCACGCAGTCCTCGCGGTCGGGACTCACCGAAGTACAGTCCCCGACGTTCACGTTCGCAGAGTCGTTCGGCATCACGCTCTCCGTCGACGAAGTCTCGCAGTCCTTCGCGTGATTGAAAATGTTGTGGATCTTGGACCATCAATGGTATATTTCTTTTTTTTATGAGTCTTGTGCTACTGTATGAAACGCATTTTCCAAGAATTAAGAAAACTACCTCAAACCTACCTCAAATTATACCTCAACAATATATATCGTTACCATGATCTTAATCCTTTTTTTTGGCAGCAGTATTCTGTCGTGTTAGTGTTGATTTTCCGCAGTTATCAATGAAGGTTACACTGAATTTGATGTTGTTGTTTCAGCCCTCACTGTGATAAAAGTATGAGGAGGAAGGAGGAAATGATAAACGGATGAGTAGAGCACATACCACAGGATAGGAGACCTGGCCTTATCAGTGGAAGTATCAGAATAACGAATCTATGGACAGTTAGAGGGATAGGGATCACATCACAGAGTATTATGAGAGCACGATGAGAGCACGGGAAACGTTGAAGTACACGTGAGATTTTTTTCTCTTTCATTTTCAGGTCCCAGTCGTCTCCTTCGAATTTTTGTTGAGAATGAATAAATACATCAATCAGTTTTGTTTATTCATTTGTAGTATGTCTTCGCCATAAGGCTCCGGTACCAAGCCTTTTTTAAGGAATTACATGTGAAACATGAAAGTAAAAAAGATGTGCAAATGGATGGTGGAGTTATTCCATGCTCAAGTAAGCTTTGAACTCCTAACTCTTTTGAGTTCTTGTCTACAAAACAAGGCCACAACCCTGGCTAAGAAGTGAGATTGCACATTGTGCAGCAATCCTTTACCCATAAACAGATATTAATTTTTGCGGAAGTTAGTTGCAAGAGCATGGCATAAACAGATGGAACCAAGGTGGGAAGCCTAAACGCCTGTTAATTTAAAATAAGTCGAGCGCCTTACACTAGCACTTCGCTGGGCAAGAAGCGAAACGGATTAAATAAAGAGTATAACATATCGAATCCCCTCAACAAAATGATTGTTGGAGTGCTCTCCGCATAGTCAGTTCCTTTCTTGGCGGAGCTCGAAGAAAGAGTAAAAGTAGGCAGTGGTGCTGATTCCTTACACAAATTCTAACCGAAATTTAATCGGTACTGTGAAATCGGTGTTGAGTTGGTGGCCAAGCGAGAAAGTAGACACGAAAATGAAAATAGCAAAAAAGCCAGAAGCCAAATTAAGAATTAACAGGACTTATTATAAGGGGGAGGGGTTCGCTAGTGCGGGAAACCATGGCGGTGTTTTTTTGTCGTTGAATAACTGCACTTTTTTTGCTACTTTAGTACCGAACAACTAGTATAAAGTTAATGTTTTAGAAAAGTTTTCTGAAGTCGGAATTTCCAAAGAAAATGTGCCATTGGGATTGATGAAGTTGACATTGCAAGACTCACATCACCAACTGTTTTCTTGTGAAACTGGGCGGAAAGTTTTGCTTAGGAGGTTTTTTTAAGGGCTGAATTGATTATGGAGAAGCCATCTTTTGATTTCCATTGATTGCGTTGATCCTCTGATTTATTATAGTGAGGTGTTGTGGAGAGCTTGGTAGGGTTCTTGGTAGGCGGACGGCCTTAAACGAAAACCAAGGGGACGTCCAAGTGGATTCATTTTAAATTATAGATATTACCCGAAGAGTATGATCGATCTGAATTACCTTGGATTAAGATCTACAGAAGGCTAGACTGGATAGGTTCCAATCTGCATAGGGGATACAGACGATTTCTTTGTCATTCGACAACCCTCCCCTTTTCTGTAACTCGCGCTCCAATTTCTGTTGTCCTCCATCAGAGTGAAGTCATTTATTTGATGTAAAATTACAGTTTTTCATTTTAAAGCCTTAACCAGGTGTTGTGCTCTTCAAGAAGGGCGGACCTCCGCCAACTTCTGCAAAGCTCCATACTTATCCTGCATACTTTTAGATTTAAGCAGTAATGGCCTGTGTAGCATCGAAACGAGCAGGTTGAGAATGCCAATCATCGTTGGCGGAGGTGTTGGGCTTACATCATGGTCAGATAATCTCTATAAATTCCTGGATAAAACTGGGAGAGATTGGGATAATCCTTTTCTTCTCGAAGACTTGCAATCATTCAATTTTTAAGCCGGCTTTCGAGGGAAGGGAGGTACTCTCAACGCCTCCATTGAGTGTCAACCTCCCAGAAATGTTACAATCTCGTAGGCAACGTCTCCTGGATATCTCTGATGGCTCCCAGCAGATGCCAATCAATTCCTCGTCAAGTTAGTGCCAAGAGGGGTCGAAATCTCCGCGACGCAACCGAGGGGGCGTCGCGTTTGGCGCCGCTTTTCGGTCGTATTGAACGCACCTGGCGACTGGTCGCGTGGTCGTTGGCCCCGCCAGATCGAGTAATTCCACTCCTTCACTGTTGATTCTTATCTCTCTCGGCCTTCCCTCATATTCTTCTCGTGTTCAGTTGAAAGTTATTCAAAGTGGATGTGTTTTCAGAATGGGACGGGACGAAACACGAGTTTATGTGGGTAATTTGCCTCCTGATTGCCGTGAGAAGGACATCGAGGACATCTTCGCGAAATACGGCAAGATTCGTTATGTCGACATAAAAGGCGGTCGTGGACCTCTCTATGCATTTGTCGAATTTGAAGATCCACGGTGAGCAGAATTTGAAACTTTTTTGAGCTCCTTTCATTATATTAAGGTATTGGATCTGTCCCTGCCCTCCCCTTGCTCTCCATGCCGTGGTAGATGAGACCAGTCGTCCTTAAAACGAATCTTATCGCAAATTTATGTCGCACTTCCCCTGTTCTAGGGATGGAACTATGCAGAACTTATTTTCAATCATCATACAAAGGTTTGTTTGAAGGATAGTGCTGCAGTAAAGGATATCTGTAGGCCGTGGCACGATTTGGTAACCCCCATATGTCCATTTAAGCGGAGAGACCAAAATTACCCCGTAGAACGTGGTTAATGCCATCTATCCAAAGTGTATTATATCGTGCGGAGATAAGATCTTCTGCTGGTCTCCGCTGATCTTCTATTTTTCGGCAAAATTTGCAAATTTTCGTTTTTCATTCTGAATCTTTTAGCGACGCTGAGGACGCGGTCCATGGACGCGATGGCTACGATTTCGACGGATCTCGTATCCGCGTCGAATTCACCCGTGGAGCAGGTCCGCGTGGGCCAGGAGGTCGCCCCATGAACGGTGGTGGTCGTGGCGGCTATGGTGGTCGAGGAGGTGGCTTCGGAGGTTACGGTGGTGGTGGTCGTGGCCCTTCTGGCCGTAGCAACTATCGCGTTATCGTCGAAGGCTTACCAGCGACTGGTTCATGGCAAGATTTGAAGGTATTTTTTAGGACTGGTACCCTTACAAGCTTTATTTCTATCTGATTCCTTGAATCACTTTAAGGACCATATGCGAGAGGCAGGAGAAGTTTGCTATGCTGATGTTACTCGTGACGGCATTGGAACAGTAGAATATACTCGATTTGATGATATGAAATATGCCCTGAAAAAGCTTGATGATACAAAGTTCCGTTCTCACGAAGTGAGTTACTTTTCTTTGGCTCTAATTGGTCATTGACTTCAATGAATTGGTTCCAGGGAGAAACTGCCTATATTCGCGTGCGAGAAGACAGCAGTGGTGGTGGATACGGAGGCAGTCGTGGTCGCTCTCGATCGCGCAGTCCTCGCCGCCGAGATTCGCCGAAGTATAGCCCACGTCGTTCACGTTCTGCATCAAGATCCCCATCGCGCTCGAAGTCCCGCAGCCGCTCTCGTGACTGAACCACTCTGTGTATATGGATATTGGTCATGGAGTTCCGATATTTAATGGTATATTTCTGTTCGTAAATACGTGTCGTAATTTTTCTGTACTATACGGTCTAAATTGAACTACCTCTAACATAATCTACCTCACACCATAATTTTTGTTCTCATACCTTCATCGCTATCTGTTGACATTGTGCTGCAGCGGTTTTCAACCGCGTCATTGTTATTTGTTGCAGCTTTCAATGAAGTTTGAATGAAATTCACAAAGCTGTTTCAGCCTCAAACCGACTCTGAGAAAGGAAAGAGGAGGAGGAAGGAGGATAGGATAAATGGAAATCTAAAGGATGCTCAGGAAAGTAGGAGATTGGCCACAATCACTGAATGCCAGGACACCATATTGTGTGGACAGTCGATTTTGTTTGGGAGGGATAGGAATAACGAGACAAAAGGATGGGAGTACAGGAACCGGAATCGGGATCTAATTCAATACGTGAGATTTTCCTTGCTCCTCTTTTCCATCCATGATTCATCATACCTACCCAAGGTCATATTTACGGGTCCACTGAAGAATTTAACTAAATCTGCAAATTAAGTTAATGTTTGAAACGTCCAACAAGCACTCGTGGACTATAAACTGCTCTAGGAAAGCCGGCTCTAGATCCATTATTGATGGATTCGTAATAAACGCGGGAACCGTTACCCACTAACCAAACGGCCTTCTTCTTACTGTAATAACCCCTTCTTTTTAATCTTCTTCCAGCTTGATGATGAGCGACCAGCACACCACACAGTCGTGAACTCGTGAACGGCTTGTCTTCCCTTGAGCATTCAGTTTATTCAACACATCCACTGTGTCCACTGCTGGCATCCGGCTTTTAGGTGCCATTTTGAGTCTATCCTAAAAAGAAGCGCTGCCCTTTTTCAAAGGTATTAGAACTCTCACTTGGCGTGACCAGTTCCGTTCCTAGTTAAATGATTCATTATTCTTGATCATAAAATTGAACATTTCACCTTTACCTTTGGTTAAAATTTCACGAAGCGTTTTCTTTGCAATTTCATAAGTTGTAAGTTGCTTTCAAGAGCCACTTGTAAGGATAGCACCCATCATTGGGTGCGAGATAAAGGGTACCCAAAATGGGTAATTAGGACTATATCTTTGTCAGAGCTACTCGTCGCATCCCGAACAGGTATGAAAATGCAGAACGAACACCCGGTTATCGCAGTGGCTCTAAGGTGAAATAAAATGCAGTGGACGCAGGCATCCATAGGCAACATATTTCCTTTCACTGCTTACGCTTCGGTTACACAAATCCTCAGCTGAATACACAAAAATTCTCAGCAACACACGTATACGACACATTAGGAAGGAATTTTGGGCTCGGACGGGTGGGCCAACCTCGGGATACATTGCACCGCGAGCACTCATCTCAACCAAGTCCCAATTAGTGCAGGGACCGAATGCTCGTACTTAGTTTTCATTTGCGTCCCAGTATTTTTTGAAGAATTTAGGCTCTCACCCTTTTGAGAAAAGCTAAATTCAAAGCGTTTTTCGAAAGGTTTCCTGATATTTTATTATTTGTCATAGCGAGCAATGTTGTGGAGATTGGTCCCATACTTCAACCTCTCTGCCAAAGAGCATACTGGTTTCAAAATAATTCAGTTCTATGAATTATAGAAAGTGTTACTAGGCTCGAAATGAAACGGTAGGAGGAAGCCAGTAGCGAGAAGAGTGGCCTATATCGCGTCTCATGTCAGTCGCCACTTTATAAAATAAATGAGAGGTAACCTATAAATAATACCAGGCGGCCACGGACGCTATCGCGTGCGTTAGGAGCTCTACCCGTGAGGGACAGGGCCACATGAGCTGATTTTAGTTCAGCTGACCTTTATCCGATTTATGAGTTCCCACTCAAACCCTGCCCCCTGTGGCCGGAGTCTGGTCCTACCACCCACCATAAGTATTCCCGTCCTGTCGCCTGTACTCCTTCCAACTTTGAACTGTCTAGGTCCACGGGGACAGGAGTTATGATTTCCCAAAATGCTGTCATAAAGCATTGCAGTTTTGGGAAACTCCCGACCCACCGGGGGTGGGTCTGCCCAGTTCGATCAAACTTATCAATGCACACCTCTAGCCACCTCTAAACCCTAGTTTTGAAGCCGTCTTGTGACTGAATTTGAAATCGTGGTCCTCGGTACAGCTCATTTCGATGCACGCTACGCCCACTGTAGGCGGGCTCCGCCAAGCCGAAGCATGCTTTGTATTTCTCGGGTAACGGAACTTCTCCCCTATCGCGGCATTCTCCCTTGCGGCATGCGGCAAATGTCATTGCAATTACCGTACTCACCTCGCCTCCCGAAAATCGATAGGACGCGATATTTTTCCTTGACTGGCTTGCTTTTTCATTGGATTTTATCGTTTTTTCTTCTGTTTCTTTTTAGTTTTCATGTTTATTAGACTTGATTAATTAAAATGACTCCCCTTATATAAACGACGATCAATACCGCATTGAAATTGAAGGGAGCGACCAGCCAATTCAAATGATTAAAGGACTCCCTACTTCACAAATTGCGCGCTCCAATCTTTCATCGCAATCCTGCGATAGGCGGCGGGTGCGGCGTGTGCGACGCCGTGTTAGGGGAGAAGTTCCCGGACCCGTATTTCTCGGGACATGGCCCAGCCATCCCACGCTTGACTCGGTCTTCCCAGGCAGATCTAAAGAAGCTGAGGAATTTCAGACAGAGGTACAGACAGACGACAGACAGACAGAACGACGGACGAAGCGCTTCATAGTAAGTAGGATCAATGAAAAGACTGAGGCTCCACCTTTCTTCTGTCAGCGTCCTAAAGGGGACTTTCTAAAATGCGGTGAAGTAGTGGATAGGATCTCATTGGGAAAATCTCTCCATGTAGAGGAGTATCGTGTGTTCAAAAACTGAAATAACGATCTGCTAAGTTACTTCCATTATGTTTCCATCCGACTCGCAGAGCAACGAATATTCAGAATTCCAGTTCTGGCGAGGTTTACTAAATGACGACCCTATATCTTAACAACGATTTCTGGAATCATTGAGATGAAGATCTGCGCCGTTCAAGATACCCTTGAATTGTTAGGAATTTACAAAAACGACCCTACAATCGCTCGCTAAATGCTTTACACTTTGAGCAGCACAAACGATTAGAGCTGATCAAATCTTCCCGACGTAAAAATATCTTTCCCGGAATTCTGCCGTCAACATAGCACACTTATTTTCCCAGTCTCGAGAAACCTGATCCCCTTGTACTGTTAACAGGCAGGGACGTCTTGGAAGGTTTTTCTTCTTTTACTAATTTTACATCAAAATATGGTTGTGTTTCTTTTGTTCCGCCGATTTCACCGCTCGGTGGACTTCGCTCCCCGCACGCCGATCGATTAGCTATCGAACGTAGGCCACCCAACGATCGATTCACTTTCGGCGGCGGGTCGACTGCGATACGCAGCCGCCGCGACGCGTCCGAGGCTGCGTGGCGTCCCCACCATTAGTCCCTCGTTGTACTTTCGGTGCCCTGCTGCACAGCTTTTCTTGGGGGTTATTTTCGATCGCTTGAACCGTCGTGGAACAAAATAGTTGTCTAGATTGTTATCATTTAGAATGGTACGCGAGGAGACTAGAATTTACGTCGGCAACTTGCCTCCAGATTGTCGTGAGAGAGATATTGAGGATATCTTTTCGAAATATGGAAAGATCCGTTTCGTGGATATAAAAGGTGGACGAGGACCTCTCTATGCCTTCATAGATTTCGAAGATCCTCGGTAAGTGCATTGTTTTGAAACATGGCTGTAATTTTCATGAAATAGAGTGAACACGTGCCAAGGAACACTTTATAAAATTTCGCAACTAATCTGGACATCGATCTATCAAAATAAACTAACGTTCGTCAAGGTTTCGCATTTGAAAGTGCAAATTGGGGGTTATCTAGATCTTGTCGCTTACACTCACGCTTTAGTTCACTCTAGTTGTCTGAGTTCCTCTTTAATCTTTAGAGCTCTTTAATCCTAGTGAATGTTGCACTTTTGACGATTGTTCTTCAGCGACGCCGAAGATGCTGTTCGTGGCAGAGATGGTTACGATTTTGATGGATCTCGTATTCGTGTTGAGTTCACCCGTGGAGTTGGGCCACGTGGTCCCGGAGGTCGACCTCTGAATGGTGGTGGCGGCGGTCGTGGAGGGTATGGGGGTTACGGCGGCGATTTTGGTGGTCGCCGTGGTGGTCCCCCTAATCGTCGTTCCAACTTCCGCGTCATTATAGAAGGTCTTCCACCGACCGGATCATGGCAAGATCTCAAGGTCAGTTTGGTTATTACACTAATTTTTCGATTATTATACAGAGTTATTTTGAAGGATCATATGCGTGAGGCTGGAGAAGTCTGCTACGCCGATGTCGCCCGTGACGGTACGGGTGTAGTGGAGTTTATTCGCTATGATGACATGAAGTATGCTGTCCGAAAATTGGACGACACAAAGTTCCGATCTCATGAAGTAAGTTTACTGATTATCCTAATTCGTAGAGTTTTTGCTATTTCTGCTGCTTTTTAGGGAGAAACAGGCTACATCCGTGTTCGCGAAGACCCCAGTGTAAGTGGCGGAGGGTTCCGAGACCGCTCAAGATCGCGCAGTCCTCGTCGATCATCTCCAAAGTATAGTCCTCGTCGTTCTGCCTCACGATCACGATCTCGCAGTCTCTCGCGCGACTGAGAATTTGATGAATGTTATGGATTTGGATGTTATGGATTTCCGAAAGGATAATGGTATATTTCTTTTCGCATAAGTATGTTACGCACATGTTATTTGTGAAATTTGTCTTGTAGCGGTTGTACACCGTTCCAGTGTTGGCATTTTGTATATTTCAATGAAGATTACACAGTCTATCACAAAGTTGTTTCAGCCTCCATTCCACAATGAGAAGGGGATGAAGGAGGATATGATGAATGGAGAGATAAAGGACATACTGTAGGATAAGAAATTGGCCACAATCAGTGGATTGGATTACGATTCAATTCAACTGTCAATCAATTCAAATGTGGACAGTCAATTCAAACGGGAGGGATAGGGCCACAACACAATAGGATGGGAGCTCGGGACTCAATCCGGGGACATAGGAGTATACGTAAGATTTTTCGTATTCTTATTTCAGGTGGTCGTCGTCAACATCGTGATCAAGAATTGAGCTTTTTGTCTTGAAAAGTTTAATAAATCATTGTTTTTGTCATGTGCTGTACAGCCTGATGATCAGCTTTAGATAGTGTTTTTCAGTACCTCGTAACTCGCCAGTGTTATGCAGGTTTGTCTGTGTGTCAGGATATAGTGGTAATGAACTGAATGGCTAGAATACGTGGGGAGCGTTCACGTCACCATATTGAGTAGAATGAGTACATATTTGCGTTCATATCCCCAAAAAAGCTGTCAGGTCAAGGCATGTGGTAGTGCAGGCAGGCAATGTTCTTTGATTCCATATACGAGCTCAGAAATGGACATGCTAGTCCTTCACAAGTGAACATTGTAGGATCCCAGTTGCCCTGTTTGTACGTAGAACATCATATTAGCCGAAGCAGGATAAATGTAGGAGGTGGGAATTCATAGAGAGGATTGAGGGCCATCCGCACTAGTGCATTAGGTGCTTATCTAGCTGAACAGCAGAGCTCTTCTCAGGCGTAGCTACAATATTTTTTACTCTCGTACAGATTGTAACTTATTTGACTTCACTAGAATAATTACCAGTCGGAATACGTTCCCTTGGTCTGAGACTTGCTACCTCTAGCGGCGGCCCCTTCCTCAGCAATGCACCTTCTCCAATCTCTCTCCCCCAAATCCTTCATTTCACTTGGGCATGCTCTTGGTAATTCCTGTATCACACGCAACTAAGAGAGTACTGATTTGTTAGGAAAAACTTGATGAGGACTTCCAGATCTCCATCTGGTGATTATACCAAATGAATTTGAAAGGTCGTTGGCGGATGAATTCAGATCATTTCGGGCAAGCCATTCCCACCTGGTTCGACCAAATGTACATTTGCCAATTTACTGCTTCGCAAACACGAACTTGGTCACGGCTGTTAGAACCAATTAGTTCCTTAGACCAAAACCAGTTCATTTATTTGTATCCCCAGTGCCCACCAATCACTCCATGGAACTGAAAACCTGTTCCCTGTTTTCTAAGTAGAAAGGGCTACTTTTCAAATTGTGCGTCGCTTTCAGGGCAATGTCCGCAAAGTGCAATACTTCGCCGAGAATTTTCTCGAAAATTAATCACGTGCTCGTGGGTGACACACACCGTCGTTGGTTGTTAGTAGTGTATCCTTTGTTTGCTTAACGTTATCATCTTCCCGAATCTATAGATTATCGTCATATTTGTGAAGAATTAATGCAGGTATGTCGAAGCGAGCGCTGTGGCACCTATTATTCGCAAAGGAACTTTTTTACGCACCATAATTGGTTCGCGAAGCCGATTAACCCTTCTTTTCTGCTCTCTGCCGTTCAATACAATGGAAAGGGGCTGTGGTCCCCTTCACCTAACTAATTTTCGCTTTGTTCTCCACAATATTGATATTTTTCTCTTGATATGATATAAGGTTCTCTTCGAATCTCTGAGTTATGATAGAATAAGAAGCGTGTGAATATTGGATGTTCTGCGCGTGTTTTTTTTTTGAATTTGCCACATTGTACAAAACGAACGCATGAAGAACTACTTCGGGCGTGAGGCCTACTATTCGAGAAAACAACCGCCCTGGCGTCGAGCAGTTCATTGGGCTTGCGACAGCAGGTCGTAAACACGCCCAGCGGGACAAGGCTGAATCATCACGGAGACTTTTTCAGTGGACGTCAATTCCAAAATGGCCATGCAATCAAACTTGAGACGGCGAGGCAGTTTCGCAAAGTGAAGTGGAAAATGAGCAAGCCTCGGCTATCCTGCAGCTCGGGATCTCTGAGTCTGCCTTATCAGAATATAAAATCCTGCTTATCTGGCAAGTTGAGCTTACATTCATGCTACCGAAGAGGACGCCGGCCGAATGCATCCAGATTAAGTAGTGAGGAATGAATCCCGTGGGGTACTAGAGGGTTACTGTATCTTTCCTTCACAGAACGTTAAATTTCCTCTAATGCCCTGCTTCTGCTTGTTTTCCCAGGAAAGCTTTGTTATTACTGTAAAGAAAAGAGTTAAGAGAAACCTATTCTTCTCGAATTGGTTGGGCAGGGAGGACTTTGAGATCTGTTCTTAATAAACACGTTCCCAGTCCAGCTCCTTGTTTTCTGAGTTTTTTTTTCCTAGTTGCCTGGTGCTGAAAGGTGTCAGGCTACGGGCGTCGATATCCCATGGGTCGTTGACTCTTGCTCGAGTCTAATGCTATCGAGGCGCGCGAACTAGTCTGCTCTGTTGATCTCTTGCTGAGGTAACAGCTGATTACTGCTTTTACTTTGACGTTCAAAACTTTGCTTGAATAGTTAAGGAGGACAGGCATGTCTGCTTGGAGTGAATTTTTGTGATATATCGATCATTGCCATCGTCTGTCATTTTCCAGCAGACTGTCGCCCTTGGCGGGGCTAGTTTGATTCCAAGGTCAGGAAAGGATTTACTGCTGAAATCAGTTTTAGGCCTACATCTTTAGGCATTACCTCGAGTTAGAGGCTCGTGAAAATACGAAATTCATTTCAGCGCGAAATTTGTCTATCCATAGTAACTAATGGTATACCAGAATTTTGGGAACCGGAGGTATCCAGAATCGCCTAACTCTTTGGTTGACTAGACTGAGGACCATTCCTTATTCAGTTTTTTCATGGTTCACTACTGTAATGAAATGGAGTGATCCAGTAAGCCAGGAGGATAAAGCTGCATTAGACGAGGAAATAAGGTGAAGTAGCAAGATCTACTTGCGTGCCGTGGTGTGGGATGATTGCTGATGGGAACGGATGCATAGAATTTTTGTTTCCGCTGCTTTCACCAGCCCCGGAAACGGTGCTGCTTCCCGGAAGACGACTGGAGTGCTCGTTAACTGCTTTAATGTCTTTGCGAAATAATTGGAGAGCATAAGCGGAAGAAAGCATTTGTTGAAGCTGTGCTTATTAGCTATGCGGGTGAAAATGTAGTTGAGAAAGATAGGGGGGGGGGCACTCATCCTAAGGTTAGCATATCAAAAAATGAATTCCGTCTAGCACTGTATCAGGGGCGAGGACTCTACGAAAGCGGATGAGCAGCTGTCAGACTTATGTTGGGTTAAATTCGCTTCGGAAAGGACAGTGCTTGGAATTCCCCCATACACGCAAGTGCAGAGGGGAATCCGGAGTTTCGAGCTCCCTCATCGAACGAAGATCGGGATGCCGTTGATTACGCCAAGAAATCGAAGATCATTTGGGCTGGACACATGCGTTATAGTGATGACCGTTGAACCAGGACGGTTACTGACTGGATCCCTCGGTCGGGACATCAAACGAACTCCAGGACAGCCACCAACGAGATGGTCAGATTTCCTTACGAAAGCTTTGAACGAAAGGAATGTTGAGCCTTGTGTCCCTGAAGCGAAGACGATTCACTGGACCACCCTGGCTCGTGACAGGGACGAATGGAGACGTTACTGGCGCCCGCTCGAGGAAGTCGATGATCAACGGGACGACAGGTGATACAGGTGATCCGAGGCGTAGAGCGTGATGGGCGCCGACCATATGTGCTCTTTTATGCGGTTTTAGCCAAGGAAATGTAGTCTGTTAACTAAGCCTAAGTAGGTAGGTGCACCTAGGTGGATGAAATGATTAACTCGTGCGAAAAGAAAGAGAACATGCTCACCGCGGTGCTCCTTCCCTTCTAAGGATTATGTAAAAACTGGCGTGTCTCTGATGTAACACGGTTTCATCGAGTCCATTCCTTGTTATACTAACATTGTGATGAGTGGCTCGATCCCTCCATCTACGTTTTCACCACTGTGCTTATTGCAGCCAACGTAGTGAATATTCAGAATGGCAATCGAGCTGTTATTGCTCGGCCTCTGCACTTGGAATTTTCGTCGTTCGTTTCCTTCCCCAGACAAGTGCATTGGCTTGTGGGTGTCGTTGGCATTTGTTGGCAAAGTGGGTGCCCTAGCCGACAGAAGGACATTCGCACGTACGTCTCCATGGGTGTGCGTGCGGTTTGCACTTTCCCTGTCGATCGATTCCGCGATTCCATTCGTCCGTTCGAGCTCGCCCTTTCATTTCCTCTCTCAACTCGTTCTCTCATGTTCTACCCTGTTACCGAACGTGAACAAACTTGTGATACGTTATCTTTCGCTACCAAGTATATCCTCCCGGAACCACCACTTCTTCATTTGGCTTTGTTCCTTTGCTGAAGCGGTCATAGCTATGACTTCCCTTGTTGCTGATTACGGTAGAATATCAAATTATAAGACGTACGTTTCAAACTAGTTGAATTAGTTCATATGGTATCTTTAGGTGGCTCTTTTAGCTCGCATAATTTCTAGCTGGCTGTTAAATTTCTCATTCCCATGAAGTGCAGTCAATCTAGAGCAGCTTCTCTTTTCACCGTTATGGTTCCAATCCTAATTATGATAGGGAATTAAGGAAGAAGCATTTAATCCATCCTGGAAGAAGTCCGAGGGTGATTCTGAGGAAGCGGTAGACCTATTGATCACACCTATTGATTGATTACCATATCCTTTTTTTGGAAAGTTCTCTAAACCAAAGTAATGTCAGCAAATCTCGTGGAGAAGCTTCAACTGTTCTGCAAGTTTTCGTCAAAGTTAGAGCTAATCGATGCATTTAGTGCGGGTTTACATAATGGAGTGCCACCTGGCTGTTGAGGCGTTCGAGGGGAAAAATGAGGGCTTAGTGTGTAAAACATTTGTGTTTGTCTTTTCCACTCTAGCAAAGACCCCTACAGCGGTGAAGATTCGTTCCCTATGAATCTGCCGATTCTTGTGGACATCTTTTTAATGTGGCACAAACATTTTGTGAAGTATATGTTGTTGTACTTTGTAGTATGCATTTTTGACGATATACGACACTTAGCGATTTCATGTCAGTGCACGCTCACATATTTATGAACCATCTCATGCATGTTCGATTCTAATTCATTCTCATTTGCATACCTTTCTTGATAATTTTCTGCAGCTTTAGAACTGCCATGGGTCGTGATGATACACGTATCTACGTTGGAAACCTACCACCGGATGTTCGCGAGAAAGATATAGAAGACATCTTTGCGAAATATGGAAAAATTCGTTTCGTTGACATAAAAGGAGGCCGTGGACCGCTTTATGCTTTTGTTGAGTTTGAAGATTATCGGTGAGAGATGGCTTTTTTGTTTCTGAGCTTAGACTCTAGTGCAATAGATCTGCTTATATGTGTTGTGTAATGATTTTTGATATGATTTATTGCGTTTCAGTGATGCTGAAGACGCTGTCCGTGGAAGAGACGGCTATGATTTTGATGGATGCCGCATTCGTGTCGAGTTTACTCGAGGAGTTGGTCCTCGTGGACCAGGTGGCCGTCCCATGAATCCTGCTTACGCAAGGGAATGGCCAACCCCGCGCCGCGGTGGACCTCCATCACGACGTTCGAATTTTCGTGTTATTGTTGAGGGCCTTCCACCTACCGGATCATGGCAGGATTTGAAGGTATTTCAGTGGTTTTTGTTGTCAAAGAAGCTCAAGTGTTTGTTTTTCAGGATCATCTACGAGAAGCAGGAGATGTTTGTTACGCTGATGTTGCCCGCGATGGGACAGGGGTGGCTGAGTTTACACGATACGATGACATGAAATATGCTGTCCGCAAGCTCGATGACACAAAGTTCCGTTCTCATGAGGTACAGTTGAAAATTACTGTTCGAAATTTCTTAATTCCAGGGATTACTTTTATTTAAGGGCGAGACCGCATACATTCGTGTCCGTGAGGACATAAGTGGTATCGGTCGCAGCCGCTCCAGAAGTCGATCTCGCAGCCCTCGTCGCTCTTCACCGAGATACAGCCCTCGTCGCTCGCGTTCGCGCAGCCGCTCACCGTCACGCTCTCCATCTCGCTCGCGCAGTCGTTCGCCGCAGGAGTGACGGCCAACAGGAGAAGTCTTCCACTCCAACGATCTTCGATGACCATTCGAATGGTACATTTATGTTTGTACAAGCGTGTTTCGTGAATCACAAAATGCTTGTCTCTAATTATAGTTTACGTTTCCAGTTTTCTTGAAATTTCAAGTAATTTGTTTTTGTTGTGGTTCTGGCATAGTGTTAGTAAAATATCTTTATTGGATTTCTAATTGAATGAAGCATTTTGTTGTTGCCACTAAAACTACAGTTTCAGCCTCCACTCCACAATGGGATAGGAGGAGGAGGATGAAGGAGGAGGATATATCTGTCTAAAGGACATACAATAGGATATGAGATGAGCCACGATCAGTGGAGACAAGCGACCAATTAAAGAGGGATGGGGAGCGAGCAATAGGACGTAGGACAAGGGATCGGGGCGATGGGAACGCGTGAGATTTTTGTTCTTGTTTTTAAGGTTTTCACCGCTTTGATCACTTATAATCGTTTTTACTTTTGTCGATCTTTCTACCATATCATACTTTTGTTTTTTCTGGTCGTCGAAAAGACGATCTTTTCAGTTTTCAGGTGAAGGAGAATGTTTGAACACCCGGAAATCAACTTCCATTTTTCTGAGCCTCCAATTGATATATGGGGTTGTGCTGTGACGCGCCGCTCTGTAAACGTCGGCATTTTCTGGGCTCGCTTTCAACGACAACGAATTAGTTGGTAGAATCGAGGGAGGGTCAGATGGGTGTAGGTCAGCTTGTGCCATGGCGGTAGGTGCGCTGTGACTGTAATGAGATCGTGTCGGTAATCTTCACCTTGAGTTGATAAGAAGTCCCGGCACGATGAATCGAGTTTGTTCGAAGCGCCTACTATGGCAGCATATGCTGACCTTCACCCATTTAAAGGGATTGGTGTAAAAATAATTTTTGGAAAGCAATCTTTAGCTGCGAACACAGATGCTGAACTGAAGTTAGAAGCGCGCACAGCAAGTGTATTCGGCATAAATGTATAGATGCATTCTAACTACCGACGCCGGCGTCGATGCTTGCTGTCGATATAAAACAGTCGTTGAATCATGCTGCATTTAACGCCTTTCTGAGTTCCGATATAAGGAAAAGGCCTGCTGAGGTTGAGAAAGCTGAAGGCACAAAGTCGTATCCAAGTCGTTGCAGCTCAGTATTCAAACAGATAATGTAAACGCTAAAAACAGTTAGTACACGAAGATAGGCAAGGAACAGGCGTTTGAACGCTCAGAAATTGTTTGATACAGCAAAATCATCTACCCATGGGCTACCGATCAAGAGCTGACGCAGTTCTACTGTAATCATTTCACAAAGCCTTCCACAGGTCCTGCTGTTTTATTTATCCATTCGTGCGATAGCTATTTACATTTATCCGATGCATTGAAAAATCGAAAAGTTTGGTCCGTGTTTGTGTTGCTTTAGACGCCTTTGGTAATTGTTTTTCAAATACCGGAAAAGGGTTTTAATATACGAAGACCATCGTTCGATTGTAGCTCCATTACTTTTGTTATGCGGGAATCGACGTCCTGATAGAAATATATCTCTGGTTTTTTGAATTGTGTGTGGTGGTGGTTGTCACTACTTGTTGACGTTTAGTCTTAATGGTTAGGGCATCTACAGGCCCTATCTTAAGCAGGGATTTTTTATGCACATGTACTGCAGTGCATTCTATTCCCAGTTTACTTTGGTGTGTTTACCCAATAGGCTTTTATGAAAACTCTGTTAGTCAATTGTTTGTACGTTTTCTATGATGCCATATTCCAGTTATATATGTCTGACCCACGCAAGCGTTCCCATTTGAAAGGGAGAACTTTCTACAGATGTTGAGTATGCTGATGTGGTGTTGAAAACCTCTCATCTGTTCTTCGATTTGAAGTTCCATTTATTTTGTGGGGTTATAAGGTAACCACCAGTGACACCAATAGCAGATTATGCAGTTCAAGGTCCAACGTACTATAATATAGACAGTGTTCACTCTTTTACAACTGCATTTGTTTTTAAAAGGGCTTTCTAATATGGTTTTTCCAAGTGCATTCTATTCGATTTAGTTTGTTTTTTTCACTGGATTTGGATCCCATGCCATATTCTTCGCCTGTATTTTAGTTTTCGCTGTTGTAAGAGTACGATTTTGGGTCGAAAAAGCCTTAATCGATCAGACACGTATATGTCGGAGTGTACCATCAAGTGAGCGCATGGGAAGCAGATAGTTTTTTCTTGCCAGGCATCTTACGTCGTATATATTGAACATGAAGGGTTCTAACTCGGTAAATCGACACAGTTGGGCATGCCACGGTAACCAATCATTGTGGGCTACGGATCAATTCCTGGGTCCGTTTCACTTGCCCAGTGCTCTCCAAACTTCTTTTTACGATTTTTTTTACACATTTCCAAGCGCGGCCTCCGGCTGATTCCTTGGGGGATTCGTCATTCCTGCAGCAGTTTGATCAGTTCTGCTTCTATGATGATGCCTTCTCTGATTAGCTCTATAATAGGAATTTTTTGCGGTTTTGAAGGCGATGTTGTCCATCTTTCTTGTCAGCTTTTGGTTAATTACGTAACTGATTGATACACCTGGAAAATACTGTCTAAGTTCGACTCATCGTGTAGTACAGAAGTTCATCTACGGTCGAAAAACCTAGGTTTTCTTCCAGAACACGTGAGAGGGGGCCCATCTCTCTCACATTCGGCTGCTTTCATAGTCCACGATTCGGCCCGCGACTAGTTGCGCGAAATGTTGGGCATAAGTGAAGTGGTATGAGTGTTTCGGAGGAACCATATGATCCAGCAATTCAAGATTTGGCAATTCATTACTCACTAGATACCCTCAACCTTGTAGCTTTTGCTTCAGGGCGTACATGGCTTTGTTTTTGTTTTTTTTTGGTTTTCATTTTTAGAACATCTCGATTGTCAAATTACTGAAAGCTCTGATAACTATAGATTCTTTGTGAGCTGTATGTGTACGAGTTTTCTTACAGGTTTCTGAAGTCTGCATGCTGGCTAAGAAATGGTGTCAGTGGCATCAGAGCTCCAGTGGCGACGGGCATAGTCTTGCAGGAGGAGATACTCCGATTAAGGTATGTTGACGGAACGGGCTTCTTTTTCTGGAGCGATGATTCAAACGCCTTTGGTGACAGTTCATCTCTTTTCTCAACAAAACTGTCATCTGACTGTGTGCCTTATCACAATAGTACTGGTGACGGCACCACTCGGTATTTTTGATTTCACAGGAATGGTTTCTCTGACTGTAGTTCTCACTCTGATGTGCATTTCACTGCCCCTTGCGAGTAATGTGAAGTGTTATGTGGGTATGTAATTTCTTAATTCTGTCTGCTAAGTAATCCGTACCTAGCAGAGATTATCTTGTTCATAAAAAGGGAAAAGTTAAAGTTTCAAACAAGTCATATCTCAGTAAAGTAAAAGAAGCTGAAGCAATATTTTTTCATTTAGAATTTTATATTGACGATTCTGTACTTTTTTT
>UZAF01016093.1:89828-125896 GCA_900617895.1 Haemonchus placei | reverse complement strand
CCTAATACTTTTGTTTTCCAGGTTCCCGAATGCCCACCAGGCTTTGTGATTGGCTCGGACTGTACGTGTCAGTGTGCAAATAAGAGCGATCGCCACAATTGTCAAGGTGGTTTTATACAACTAACTCCTCCAACGATCATCAAGCAAGCCTCAAAGATTATAAAAACTCCCGGTCTATTCGCAAAAATGAGACGAGGCACTGAAAGCACTAGACAGCAATGTCAGCCTCGTGGATGTGGCCATCGTTGACCGACAGTGTAAGTGTAGCGCTGTGGACAACTTAGCTGTTCTGCGAACTAATTGTATGTGTTGTTGAGCAAGGTGCTTGTTTTAGTCTTTAACCTCACCGAGTGCAAGTTAGATGCATGAGATTCCAACTGACACCTGTACGCAGTCGTCTTTCTTATGAGTGCACTAATAAATTTTCTGTAACAACTCTCTGCATGAAATAACGAGGAGGCATGTCATGGAAATTTAATCGTACTTTCACTGCTCTCAGTTTTCCGCTTCCAAAAAACAAATAGGGGACGAGATTTTAGCGTGTTCGCAAATATAGAGTCAAGACTGCAATATCCAAACATTCTAGAAAATGAAATTCTAAAATTAGATTGTTTGGTGTACTGACACTATTTCTCACAAACCGTCCACGACTCCTGATAATCCTTTTGTGCATGTGAGCGTAACATAAAATTTTCTATTCTCACATTTAATGGTGCTTCGTGATGAATAGATTCGACCGTATTGTGACGTTATTATGTGATTCTTGTGTTCACAATTCTTCTAATGGTGAAAATGTAGTTGGGAGAGGAGAAAGTACCCCTTTCCCTTTCACTATGCGCCAAAACGTGACGACTCTATATGCTGAAATTATTCTCAGCCAAAGAACATAATTTTCAAAGGTTTAGGAAGGTAGGAGAGTCACGGTAGGTGGGATGCTTACCTCGTGAAAATGCTGTGATGGAACACCCAGTACTCTAGCGTTTAACACCCCATCTGAGCTTTTTTGCGAGCTTATCTTATCGGACAAGTGGTACCTCCCAAGTACATTTTCACCTTCCTTCTTTCGCGCTGATAACGTCTGTCCATTGTTTGCTCGCACTGTCACCTCCTTGAGATTGGAAAATCTGCTTTGTGATGTTCTTTGGGACGAGATTTTGCCCACTTTAACACCGCATGATTTTCTGCCTAATTTGGCAAACTGGTGCATTATAACCCATGACCCACATGGCATATCCTGACCTACGCATTAGAAAGGCGCCGTTCGGCACTTTATTGAAAGTGTGAAAGGCACCCATATTTTGAAAATGAAGTAATAATTATCACCTCAAATTGTGAAACTATCTACTGGGTGCGCAAAGAACTTGTTTGGAACATTCTGTGTAGTAATATGGGCAGCGAAGTGACTCCAGCCGTGCACTCTTTCAAGTGTTGTAATACTGACAGTACAGAATCAGTTCAGGCGGAGAGTTCACGAAACTCCCAGCAGTACTCTCATATCTGAGTTTGACATTTGAGTCTTCCCAGTATAACAAAGTAACCTTTTCACAATGAACTAGGAAAGGAAATTACATTACTGTATAATTTTTGTGATGTTCCCCAACTAGGATTTGGGCTCGACGTTCTATGAGATTATAGTAATTCTAATAATTTTCGAAAACGTTCAGACTTACATCGTTGTTTTGATAGGGATTTCATATATTTTCTGTCTCTCCCTCTCTCTCTCCCCCTCTATCTCTGTTTCTCACTCTCTCGAAAACTCCTTAGAGAGTTGGGAGCCACTCCATAAAGGACGATGATGGCTGTACTTTCAAGGTAACCGAGAATGGAATGAAGACAAGTGCAGATGTGTATGTGAACCGACTATCTGTCCACACGACCAAATGTTCGACCACGATCGATGCGAATGCGTGCACAAAAGGCGACGAGATGAGGTACCGTACCTCAGAATGACTTGTTGACGTTTAAATGCTCAATGTAAAAGATATCACCGATCTATCCATTGGTATCCTTACCTATCAGTGAACAACAGCTGTCAACAAGACAGTGATGAGCCTGAAAATCCTTCGCAGCTGGATAGTCGAATCTTTTTTTTGCACAGCTGACTTTTGATGGGAAATTAAACTCCTCTTTCAGAATTCTAATCATTCAAAATAACAACTCGTAGTTCAACGTCAAATGCAGCTTTTATTATTCGCGGCGGTTGTAGATCCCGCAGTGAAGCCCATAAGACCTTACACCCCTTTAATTGACCAATCGCCCACGATTGATCTGACTAAATGGTCTCTTGAGAGAAGCGAGCCAATACAAAGCTTTACTAAGTCGGAAATTTATTATAAGCCTATTTTTCTAATTCCGGATGCTGATGAATGGCAACGAATCCGGTGAAAGTTCATTCCGTGTGCCGTACGCCATGCACACACCTTCTATGAGGAACAACAGAAGTGATGGACTAAAGGGATAGCTCACGATAATTTCGAGATACCTTGTTTGAGTGAAATAAAGGAGGTTATGGTGGGGAGTGAGCAACGATGGCGAAGAAAACAAGCATTTCAAAAAAGGGCTTCATGAAAGTATAAAAAAGTGAGGTTGGACGAGATTATGAGACCGAAGTGGCATGGATCGGGTATCTAGTTGAGCTATCGGTTGTGTACTGTTGCGTGGATCTGGCTACAGAAAGCTGCCAAGAGATCCTGTGCGAATGGTGTAGCCCTACAGTCTATCCAATGCCGTGAAAACTCGTCCGCTTTTGGGAGGGTACGTCGGGCGAGCCGGATTAGAAGCCTGTTTACGCCCTGTCTATTCTGTTTTTCGGCTCGACAGTATTCCATGTGCTGTCATTGGGGGTCACAGGTCTATCCTAGAAAGGAAATTCGGAAATCATTTTATATATTGAACAAAACGCTTTTAATGGCCTATGAGTAATCGACAAAAGTCATACCTGGTCGGCTTTTTTGTGATGGTCACAATAAGAAGAAATTTGTTGGTCTTCTGCTAGGAATCAAAGCTTTAGATATGTTATTACTTTTCAAAGAGGCCCACAGTCATGGAAATTACTAATTGCAGGTGAACATCCGTAGGATGACGGACCCCTCGCCTGCAGTCGATTTATCGTCATTGCCGAAATTGAAAGCGAGAGTCGTACACCACAACCATGGACTCTGAGAGGAAACCTTTTCCATAGCATATAAATAATCAATTAATGTATACGGAGATAAAATGTTTACCACCAAATTGAGTGTGTTCTGAGCCAGTCTCGTGGCGAAATTATCGTTAGAAGTAACTTGTTTTAAGTTGATGTTTTTGTTAACTGCTAATTTTGCCGCAATGCCTGATGTGAGATGATCACCAGGTTGGCAAGTTATGAGCAAAACTTCGGTATCGGTTAGGATTTGAACCCATACTTGTGCTTGAAGTCGTCAATCTTGTTAGACTATCGTGAGAAATTCTTGCTTAGAAGTTTGTCCAGATAAAATAGGTTATGGAAGAAATGAATCTACCTAATTTTTGTGGTCCATGGCGAACCCAGTCCCGGAACAGTTCGTGGCGAAGGTTACGCCGTTCCAATTTCTTTTCCCTCCCAATCAAGAAAGATTCGCATGTAAAGTCAATTCTTGTAAGAGGTTATCACTCAAGCTCTGGAGGACAGAGGGTTCGCTCAGGCGAAATTCCAACTGGGAGCTAATTTTCTCTACTGTCAATCGTGATGGAAATCTCTTAATTTATTCTACCTGGCACTCATCGATCGAGAGTCTAGGTGAAGGATGGGAATACATCTAGGAACTCGAGAACAGAGAAATTCAAGAGCACGATTGACAGCATAATCAGTATGTTCATGTTGAGAGCCATTCCCATGATGGCCAAAAAGCAACTTATTATTCGAGTCTTCTCCGGCCTGCCCCCATTTCGGGAAAGTTTTGGAGCACAAATTTGGCCAGCAAGCAGTATGTGTAGCCAAACCTCACAACACCAGGCTTATGTTGTACCGTTCTGACCAGGGATTTGGCACTTCATGCTTTGCCTGATGGGACAGCCTGCCAAAATAGGCTAAACGGTGAGCAATACAGCATGTAATGAAAGGCGATGGTGCGGAATACACAAGGTGGGTCCCGCCACGATCTGCAACTAGCCGCTCGCCCTTCATCGCGCGACGCAGTCGATGACGAATCGCGGCCAGTTGGCAGCCGGTCAGTGGCCAGGTGGCTGTCCCTTCGCTGAATTTGCCCTTGGGTAGCCCTTTGCCGTTGTTCGCTTCCGAGACATCTAATTGTCTGCCTATCATGCCGTTCAGCCAAGTATCCGGGCACTATCATTCGGGCTGACATCGATTAAAATCGATTAGTTTTATGTTGAGCTACCTTGGATGCCTTGGTTTTAGACGTGACCTTATGCTACTGCTTATGTTAGGGCTCCTTTGCTTTTTCACCGTTCCCAATGCTCAGTTCTTCTCCTTTCGTGATCAGCTCGGACCAGACTGCCCCTTAGTTTTTCCCTTCTCTGAATCGGCTTTTGCGGCATTGCTCATTGTTTGCTTGTTTGCATCGTGAAATACTAAAAAGATGCTGTTTTCTATTTTGCTAGTTGTCGGAGGTTTGATGCGTACTGTATGCATTTCGTCGTCTAAAGCTACAACAAGTTTTCATAGTTGGAAAACGTCAAGCTTGATTTGTTGTGAGGTCCTCGAAGTTCGAGCCATTCGTCGTTTCAACGTAGCATATCATCAGTTCCCCGTTGTATCAACTTCTCTTTGCAGATTTATAACCTAAGGATATCGATTTGTCACATATTTATTGTCATTATCAACCATTAAATCATCATGGCGCTACTTCCAATCAAATTCCATGAGCACCTGCAGGTAATAGCTTTTCATCCTGGCTGTTTCATTGATTTTCTCCATACAACTCCGTTTTTTTTTTACCTTAACATAACATATCTTGCAGTTGACCAATGTGGGCATACGCCCGCAGAACATTTGCTTCGCAAATGTTACCATGGAATCGGACAAGTTTATTGTCGTCCGCGAAATGGTACGCTATAGCCGTTTCCATTGTCTGTTTAATAACAGTAATCAATTTCTATTTCTTTTAGAGCGGAAACTCTCAGGAAGCGGTAATTATCGATCTCGTACAAGCGCAACCGGAGGACTGGTCCCTAGCTCACTTTTCTTTCTAGTTATCACCTCCATTGAATCGGGTTTCAGCTCTTCCAGAGTCTCTGAAATAACAATAAACCCATTTTTCCCCGAGTGGAGGTTTACGTCCAATTTGTGCATGTACTAACAGTCCAAGGAAGGTGTTGGGACCAGTTCTCTGTATACTCTCTTATAGTCGCCATCAGCATTGGCAATTTCATTCTTTTACATTATAGATTGGGGACTCTCAGCAAGTGGTTATTATCGATCTCGCAGATCCCATGAATCCGCAAAGGCGACCAATATCCGCCGACTCTGTCATTATGCATCCTTCGGCGAAAATCATCGCTCTGAAATGTAAACAAGTTTTTTCTTATTGAGAAAAAAAAAAGTTGGACTCAAACTATCTGTCAGTGTAATGACACTCCGCGTTCAGTGATAACTTCGAATATTGATGAATCAGTCGATAGGTGGTTGAAAATCAGCTTCTGGCCCTAAATTGATAGGGATTGGGTCGATCATCACAGATTTCCTTTTTGTCACAACTTCGACTTCCTTGTTTCTCTGTACTTTGGGTAAGCCATAGTCTTCGGTGTCGAATATTTTCACTTTCGCGATGCTTTCCCGCATTCGATTCCCATAATCGTAGTGAAATTTTGATTTTTTATGTGGCCTATACAATAAATTGACTAGCCGCGATTCATTGTATAGGCCACATAAAAATTCAAAATATACACATATATGTATACAATTCAATGCTTCTATCTTTCCAAACTAACTTGGTACTAATTTCCTATCTCCGTATCGATTGAAGACTTTCCTTGTTGGAAGTCGATTAGGGATTCGATCCCTGGACATGCGTTTGGCATGTTCAAGTAGTCACGTAACCCCTTGCTACTAAACTACATCCGTCCCTACGGAATGTACAATGATGAGTAACTGTAATGAATCATGGTTCGGTGTACTTTTCCAGAAGGTGTGGGAAATACAGACCCCATATTTTGAGTGTTTGTCAGGGAGGTTTTGCTCGTAAGGTTGTAAAGTACAGCACAAAAAGCGAATAAAAGCTTCGAGTGGCAGCAAAATAGTTTGAGTAAAAAATCCTTATTCGTAGAAATGTGTCAAAATTTTCAGTCTTCAACCGGATCCTCAATATGAATCAATCTTGCTGAGTATTGCTCTATCGTTTCATAATAATTAGATGTCTTGTTTCTTTCACTGTGAAGGAAGGCTTCAAAATAGAGTCATTGTGACGTAAATTGCCTTGAACTCATCATCAATATAGGGCGACGACCGTAATTGTGTGCCTTTTACGGTAATTATCCCCCTCATCTTTCTCGTCTCTCTAGGTTCATACTTGGCTATTGTTATCATCGATATTTATTGTCGCCATCAATATCCATTCCTATTTGTGTCGCGTAGCTCTGGGAGCGAAGACTTCGACATTAGTGTCCACCTCATTCCTTCTCGAAAGAACCGGTTTCCGCTCGCCCGAACACGAAATCCGGCAAGCGCTGGGCTGATTGCTTGTACAACATTCGGACTATTCCCTTTGAAGAATATCTTTTGACTTACTTGATTAGTTGGAAGTTAACCGCGGTCAATCGTTCTTGATCTATTTTGCTTTTTTCTCTGTTTTTGATGCACATTTGTGCACCATACTATTAAAATTAAAATGAATCGATCCCAACAACGACATAACCTCGCTTTTCATTGCAGCGGGTAAAACTCTACAAATATTCAACATCGAACTAAAAGCAAAGGTGAAAGCGCATCAAAATGCTGAGGATATCATTTTTTGGAAGTGGATCAATGAAAAAACGATTGCCTTGGTCAGTGAAACCGCTGTGTACCATTGGTCGATTGAAGGTATGATGAAATAATTTTCCCAACATCTCCTGCTTCGAAGAAGTTCTTGTTTTGTCTTAGGAGAAAGTGCGCCGACGAAAATGTTCGAACGACACCAATCGTTAGCGGGTAGCCAAATAATCAACTATCGTGCGGATTTAGAATGCAAGTGGCTGGTCCTCGTTGGAATAGCCGCCAAGGTGAGCATAGTGGGGATCAGCGGATTTCACTTTAACGACATTGCACTACTTTTTTTTAAAGGAAAATCGTGTTGTTGGAAGCATGCAGTTGTACAGCACCGAAAGGAGGGTCTCACAACCAATCGAAGGTCATGCCGCGTCCTTCGTTCGCTTCAAAATGGACGGAAATCCTCATCCTTCCAACCTGTTCTGCTTCTCTGTCAAGAATGAGGCCGGAGGAAAGGTAAGAGGCCTAGTAGTATGATTTTTTTGACGGAAGCTTAGACGGTTTCTTTACTGATAGGAAACTTTGCCATAACTGCGTAATAATTGGGTAGACTCATAATGTGTCTGTAATTCAGCTTCACGTCATTGAAGTTGGATCGCCCCCTGCTGGAAATCAACCGTTCCCAAAGAAGGCTGTTGACGTTCCTTACACCGCCGAAACTGCTAATGACTTCCCAGTTTCGATGCAGGTTTGTTTCATGTCTGAATCTCATTTTATTTTGGCTTACACATATTTGGCCCAAAGGTGTGGCCAGCGAATGTGAGCTATAGGTTCAAGCAAAAAAGTGCTATCCTAAAGTCCCAAAGTCCTTCTTGACATGTGACTATTATGACTCTGCGACGGACGTCAGGTTGCCGTTTGTATAGTTGAAGATCCTTTTTCGTGTTGTTCGTTCGCTCCTTGAGGATGGCATTGGGAATGTGTGAGTCATAATGCAAACTGGTTACGATTTCAACTGCAAACTCATGAAATTGCGCTGCTGTTTGGTTTCCAAGTTGACAACTCATGCGTTCTGAGTAAAAAGAGTCATTCAAGCACTGTGTAGGATCGATGAGCAAATAATTTGTAATTTGACGGTATTGATGGTATAGCCCCTTTCGGAATCAGCAATTCCGCGTGTCAGTGTAGTTTACTAGGATACGGCGCGTAATTTGATACATATCTGTAAACGACGATGTGTTTTATATTGAAGAATAATAAATAAGTGGACGAGAGTTTATCGATTAACAAGCAGATTATTCTGAAAAAGAAATTTCACCACCGAAGGTCTGAAATACTTTCGAAGTACTTTGTTTTTCTGCCATAGTCCAACCCTTCCACGAATTGTTATTTTATGAATGCCAATGACACCCATTTCATTAGACGTCGATGTGTGGATTTCTTTCTTCAAGTCGGTTTCATTATGTCAAATTCGTTCGTAATTACTGCTTCACAGATTGGATAACATTTCTTTATTTCCTAAAGTTGTATCGAATTCTAGGCTTAAGCTGGCAGCGTTGCAGTCCGTAAGTAGTTGTTTCAACTTACTCCTGACATATCGATTAAAAAGAACAAGAAGCAGTTTCGACATCATCAATCGATATCTAAATACATAAGCATATTTAGGCTTCATCCAAGCACGGAATTGCCTATCTGGTGACAAAGCATGGGCTCGTTCATCTTTATGATATGGAATCGGGTTCTCGTATTTATTCAAATCGTATTTCCACGGATACCGTTTTCGTAACATGTGAATATCAAGCTACTGGAGGTATAATGGGTATAAATCGTAAGGGACAGGTGTGTTGACATTAAATGGCATTCGTTTACCTAACTACATAATGCGTGGCACATCATTTGAAGGTGTTGTCAGTTTCGATCGATGAGAACAACATGATTCCTTTTGTTACACAACAGCTGCAAAATCCGGACTTAGCGCTTCGACTTGCCGTTCGGTGTGATTTGCCTGGTAATCATTTCATCCTTGAAAAGAATAGTTCGGATTCAATTCCTGAGCTCGCCTTCATTGAAATTAAATACATTTCCAGGTGCGGAAGAACTGTTCGTGCGTAAATTCAACCTGCTTTTCGGTAACGGTCAATTTGCTGAAGCTGCGAAGGTTGCAGCCACGGCTCCTCAGGTATCAATAAGTTTGATAATTATGTTTGAATTCGCAGTTGTGCATGAAAACGAATGTCTTTAGGGCATTCTTCGTACGCCGCAAACAATTCAAAAGTTCCAACAATGTCCAGCCAATCCTGGTGGCGGTGCCTCACCATTGCTACAGTACTTTGGCATATTGCTTGACCAAGTATGTTATTTTCCCCAATGTTGAAACGGCCTAGTAAGCAAAATAAAACGAAATGATGCTTTTTTAGGGTAAGCTTAATAAGTACGAGACACTTGAACTATGTCGTCCTGTTCTGGCTCAGGGACGTAAGGAATTGCTCAACAAATGGTAAGTCATTTGTTTGGCAGTTGTCCATCCTTAGCGTTCGCAATAATCAATTGAAGATATCACAGATTTATTAAAATGTTGTAAGCTTTTTGCAACGTTTCGATGTTGTGTTCCGGTGCATTGGACCCCAATAGTAGTGGAGAAGGCTAATTTTGGGAGACTTTTCAGGCTCAATGACCAGAAATTGGAGTGTTGTGAAGAATTGGGAGATCTTGTTCGTCCTCATGACCCTACCGTAGCACTGTCGATTTACCTTCGTGGTAACGTCCCACATAAGGTATGTTGTGCTCTGAAGAGGAGATTCCACTTTTAGGCTTCCTGAGGCAAGCACATGCGTATCGTTTTTGAACTTTTATTTTGGTTCTTAGGTGGTCCAATGCTTCGCTGAGACAGGCCAATTCGATAAAATCATCCTGTATGCAAAACGTGTTGGCTTTGAACCTGACTATTTGTTCCAGCTGAGACAGGTTGGACTTTGACTAAGTGATCACTGGACTTTTTCTCTTTTTGCTTATGGTTTTTCAAATGAAGTGTTCCATTCAAAGAAGGTGAACCGGCATGTAATGCAATGCTGCAAACTTATTCCCTTCAGATTTTGCGTTCCGGAAATCAAGAAGCAGGAGCTAAGTTTGCTCAGATGATGGTGATGGAAAGTGAAAATGGAGAGCCCTTAGCTGATTTGAATCAAGTCAGTTTTTTATCGTGTCCACACAATTTTATGGTTCCTATTGGTTCTTGTTCCCACTAACTCAGGCCATTGATGTCTCATTCAGATTATTGACTGCTTCATGGAAGTGCAGGCTGTGCAACCTTGCACGCAGTTCTTGCTCGAGGTACTCAAAGGTGACAAACCTGAAGAAGGTCACTTGCAGACTCGTTTGCTTGAAATGAATCTGCTCGCTGCACCACAAGTGAGTCATAGCTCAAAAGGACCTACTTTCGGTATTTCTCTTATTTCACAGTTAATCTCGCTTTAGGTGGCGGACGCAATTCTTGGAAATAAGATGTTCAGTCACTACGACAGGCCGCAGATTGGCCAGCTTTGCGAGAAAGCTGGTTTACTTCAGCGAGCACTCGAACACTTCACAGATTTGTATGATATAAAGCGAACTGTTGTGCATACAACACATTTCAAACCAGATGTGAGTAAGGAAAGAAAGTTTTTTTCCCAGTTTTATTTCATTCCATCTGCGTAATTACGTTCTCTGGAAATCATGCTGCTATATTTTATCAAAAATCATTTAAATTCAGTGGCTGGTCAATTATTTCGGCACTCTGTCCGTGGACGACTCTCTCGAGTGCTTGAAAGCTATGCTCACTCAGAACATTCGTCAAAATCTACAGGTTGGAGGTCTTTCGAAGTTAGAAGACTCCTTGAGTTGACTTCTTGATTATTCTAGGTTGTGGTGCAAATTGCTTCTAAATACCATGAGCAGTTGGGTACCGACAAGTTAATCGATATGTTCGAGACTCACAAAAGCTATGAGGGGTTGTTCTATTTCCTCGGATCAATCGTGAATTTCAGCCAGGATCCCGAAGTGCACTTCAAGTATATACAGGTGGGTAATGCAGCGAGTTTAGCTAAAGCGAAGCATTCTGTGTGCGATTAGGCTTTTTCTTATGTTTGAAGTTTTCTTTCACAAGTGGCACTTCAGTTACTTGAACCCTTATAAAGATTCGGATATGGGGGCGATTTTAGTAATACCAATTTCGGTAATACTGTAGTTCCGAGGGAAATTGTGGAATTCCGGTCCCACACACCTTACCAAGTTATATGTAGTAGTTATAGTATGTGGAAGGATTTCTTTATCAAAAAGGAATTATTTACAACTATGCTGTCAGTCGCAATCGATTCGGCCACTTTTTTGTGTTTATCAATGTCTGATAACATTTAAATATGAGCAAGGGGCTGACCATGGTACTAAGGCGTAGGGGAAGCTATGAAGAGCAAGTAGAAAACTTGAGATAGTTGCGTAAATCGCACTAGCCATCTAGCTACTCCTAATACCATCTCAGTATCGCTCCAGAAGTGCGGGTTCCATTAATCGTCTCGTTTGCAGTAGTGGTTAAGACGTTAAGACACTTTCTGTATGACGTGCAAATCACCTCGAATTGCGTTTAGGCCTCTGATTACGAGACGCGTCAAAACGTTCGGTCGTTTATAGCGAAAGCCAATAAAACTATTCCACCTAAGAACCGTGTGTGACACGAAGACATAATTATCGCGAACAACACTCATGCCGAGGTTAAAGCCAGACAGAGTTTGGAGGCTAATGATCACGTTTTGAAGCTACTCATGAGGATTTATATGATTTTGAAAAAAAAAAAAAACAGAAATGGCAGCAATTCAACGGTGTTGTATTTGCAAAGTGTGAGATTCATGAAAACCTCATTTTCCGTTTCAAGGAAAAGTTAGGGACGTTCTCGCTTCAACCCTGCTTCTTTGTTTCATGTTCTTGCAGTTCCTTTTAGTGAGTGGTCGCTAAGATTCTTTCGGCTAAACATGTTTGTTAATTCCTTGATTAGAGTATCGGAATACCTTATACTTTTTGAGGCTGCAACCCGCACCGGTCAGATCAAAGAAGTTGAGCGCATCTGCCGCGAGTCGAACTGCTACGACGCAGAACGCGTGAAGAACTTCCTCAAGGAAGCTAAACTCGCCGATCAGGTTTGCGCTTCATCTTAACGTCTGTTGCATTTGTATAGATATGCAATCACGTTTTTAGCTACCATTGATAATCGTCTGTGATCGACATGATATGGTCCATGATCTTGTACTTTATTTGTACAGAAATCAGCTTCAGAAGTATATTGAAGTGTTTGTGCAGAAAGTGAGTTCAATTGCCTATGAGGGTGCCATCTTCATTTACTGTTTTATTTCATCCTGCATTTTTCAATATTTCAGGTCAACTCTGCACGTCTCCCTATTGTAGTAGGAGGTCTTCTTGACGTTGACTGTTCCGAAGATGCTATTAAGCAGTTGATTCTTAATACCCGTGGGAAATTCGATATAGACGAATTGGTTGCAGAGGTTGAGAAAAGAAACAGGTGATTGCATTTTTGGTGTCGTAGAGGTCTTTATTAGGTTGATTTGACTTTTTCATCTTAGAAAAATCACAAATCCTAAATCAGCAATTACCAACCTATCCCTAGAGTTGACTTGTTTAGACTGAAGCTACTGTCTCATTGGCTGGAATCTCGCGTACAGGATGGTGCCACGGATGCAGCTACTCATAATGCAATGGCCAAGATCTATATAGATGCCAACAATAATCCCGACCGTTTTCTCAGAGAGAATCCCTACTACGACAGTCGTGTCGTTGGCAAGTGAGCAAGGCTCATTTGACCTATTCAGCTGGTTTTTTTTTTTTCCTCTTTGCGCACAGTAGGGTGCCTTCAAGTGTAGAAATACGCAAAAACATAGAGAAACACAAGTTTCTTCACCGCTATGATGTTCATATTCGAGGACAATTATGAAAAACATTAATTCCGTTAAGCATAGAGGGGCAAGTAGATTTAGAAAAAAAGTTTCTGGTTAAAGAGCTAAGTTATGGATAAAAGGCGCAGGTTTGGGACACAGACCTTTACTCATATATTGCAGGCACTGGGGTTAAGCAACTTGAAATTTTCTATAGTTAGAGGTTCTCAAGGCTAAATGTAGCTAAGCCTTTCGCAGCTCCCTCTAATTGTGTTTTAAAATGTAACTATAGCACAGACATTGAAACTTTTTGGTTTGCGAATAAAGATCGCTAGCAGCGCAATTTTTGGCCTCTGCTTTGCGATTCATTAGTTTTGAGAAAAAACGACCATATCTTTATGATTCGACCTAGAAATTAAGGGTTTCACCGGTTTTTGGAGTTAGTACTTCTAAGAAACTGTATGTAGCATTTTAGTGCGCTTCCAGTTTTGCTTATGTTCTGAGAGTGCTTGGAAGAATACTCATATCGAAGACATTATTTTAAGGTATTGCGAGAAGCGTGATCCGCACTTTGCATTCTTGGCGTACGAACGTGGCCAGTGCGATGCTGAGTTGATTGCGGTCTGCAATGAGAACTCGCTGTTCAAAAATCTTGCGCGCTACCTCGTTCGCCGCCGCGATTATGGACTTTGGGAGCAAGTACTCAATGAAGAGAACCAGTACAGAAGACAGCTTATTGATCAGGTATTTTAGACGTCTCTATCTTCTTAGACCGCTCATCAGTAAATACTTCGTTTGAGGTCGTACAAACTGCTCTGTCTGAAACTCAAGATCCAGAAGACATATCGGCGACTGTCAAGGCTTTCATGGCAGCTGACCTGCCTAATGAGCTCATCGAGTTGCTCGAGAAAATCGTGCTCGACAACTCGGCCTTCTCCGAGCACCGTAACTTGCAGAACTTGCTCATCCTCACTGCGATGAGGGTACATTCTTTTGATTGCTGCTGTCTGATTTCCATTCGTTAAGCAATACTACTTTAGGCGGATCGCTCTCGAGTCATGGAGTACATTCAAAAGCTTGACAACTACGACGCTCCAGATATAGCTAATATAGCTATCTCGAGCGAGCTGTACGAGGAGGCGTTTGCAATCTTCAAGAAGTTCGATGTGAACAACAGTGCCATCAACGTGAGCAATTTTGTGTTACGTATCCTTTTTCAAGGCTACCATCTTCTCGAATCTTCATTGCAGGTATTGATTGATAATGTCGCCAATCTCGATCGTGCCTATGAATTTGCTGAAAAGTGTAATCAATCCGATGTCTGGGCAAGTCTCGCTAAGGCACAACTGAGACAAGATATGGTCAAAGAAGCAGTTGATTCATTCATCAGAGCAGACGATCCAGGGGCTTATATGGAAGTTGTAAGCAAGTGCACGCAGACTGGTATGTAAAATTTCTTTATTGATAGGTTCTGTTTTATGTGGTTCTGCAATGTTTCCCTTTTAGAACATTGGGAGGACCTTGTGCGATTCCTTCAAATGGCTCGCAAGAAGTCGCGAGAATCGTACATCGAGACCGAGCTAGTTTATGCTTATGCCAAGACTGGCCGGCTCACGGAATTGGAGGAATTTATCTCAGGACCAAATCATGCTCAGATTGGCCTTGTTAGTTATTTTTCTTGCTTCAAAGATCTGCCTTTTGATGAACAGTAGAAAATGTGAGCTGCTTCTCTCTAGATTGGTGATCGATGCTTTGATAATGGCATGTACGAGGCGGCCAAAATTCTTTTCAACAATATTTCTAACTTCGCCAAATTGTCTGTCACCCTTGTTCGTCTTGGAGAGTACCAAGGAGCTGTGGATGCTGCTCGAAAGGCGAATAGCACGAAGACATGGAAGCAAGTGAGTGGTTTCTTAATATTTCCTTTTATGTCTAAATTTTGATGGATTCCCCAGTATATCATGCATGTGTTATTCAAGGTGCAGTTGTTGAGTCGTGGTTTACTGAAGTGGAATTGTAAACTAACGAAAATCTTCTTTAAGGTCAAGTACAATACTTCTGAATTTTAAGTGCCTTCATGTTTAGGTATGCTTTGCATGCGTTGAAAACGGGGAGTTCCGTCTAGCTCAAATGTGCGGCCTGCACATTGTTGTACATGCAGATGAACTGGAGGAACTGAACAACTTTTACCAAGATCGCGGACACTTTGAAGAATTGATCGGTACGAACTATTTTTCTTTTCGACCATTCGTTTTTTCTTCCCGGAAATCACTGTCTCTGTGAAGGACCATTACTATTATAGATAGAGCTAGCCTATGTAAACTAGTTTTTAGGCCTTCTTGAGGCGGCACTGGGTTTGGAACGAGCTCACATGGGTATGTTCACCGAACTGGCTATCCTGTACAGTAAATATAAGCCGGAGAAGATGCGTGAGCACTTGGAGCTGTTCTGGAGCCGAGTGAACATTCCGAAAGTGTTGCGTGCTGCCGAACATGCTCATTTGTGGGCAGAATTGGTGTTCCTGTACGACAAATACGAAGAATTCGATAATGCCGCGCTCACCATGATGCAGCATCCTACGGAATCATGGAGGGAGCAGCATTTCAAGGAAGTTATCGCCAAGGTTCGAACTACGCTTACATTACATTTTTTTATTTTACAACTAACTCAAAAACACACATTCAGGTTGCCAACGTTGAATTGTATTATAAAGCTATGCAGTTTTATTTGGATTATAAGCCATTGCTTATAAACGACTTGCTGGCGGTGCTCTCTCCTCGGCTTGATCATTCTCGAACTGTGCAGTTCTTCTCGAAGCGTAAGTGTTTTGTTTATTCTCAAAGCTTGTAGTCATTCATAATCAGATCTCGCCATTGCGAGGTTTTATATATTTACTCTTTTTTCCAACCTTACCTTTCGGAAATATGCCATGTGAAGGTTTGTTTTAGTAATAATCTCTCGGTTTCATATAGATTTGGTGGTTACGATGATTACGATTAGAGGGCTGTTCGAATGCATTTTGTTTCACAGTCTTTCGAAGAATGGCAATGAATGTTTTCCTGATATATGATATACCTTTGTTTCAGTGAAGCATATCCCACTTATCAAACCATACCTGAAGCAAGTTCAGAATCTTAACAACAAAGCAATCAATGAGGCATTGAATCAACTGCTTATCGATGAAGTAAGTCGTCTAAATTTGAACAAATCATTTCTAGATCGTCTACAGAATGAACATCCGCCATTGCCACACATTTATGGCAACAGCGGAACTTCATTTTGTAGACTTTACAGGTCGCAATCCGTTCTCGCTGTTTCCATAGTAAAGCTCACTAGTGTTCTTATGTAACTGTCAAGCGTTTAGGAAGACCATGCTGGTTTGCGTGCGTCGATTGATTCGCATGACAATTTCGATAACATTGCGTTGGCACAACAATTGGAGAACCACCCGCTTGTCGAGTTCAGACGAATTTCTGCATATCTCTTCAAGGGTAATAACCGATGGAAACAATCGATCGAGCTTTGTAAGAAAGACAAGTTGTACAAGGTAGCGTTTGCGAGTTTGTGGAGTTTCGATGGAGGGGTTATTGTTCGTTGTTTAGGACGCGATGGAGTATGCAGCTGAGTCGAGGTCTAGCGAGCTAGCTGAGGAGTTAATCGCTTTCTTCCTCGACGAGCGTCTTTACGAATGTTTTGCTGCCGCCCTATACCACTGTTATGATCTTTTACATCCCCACGTAATCCTCGAGCTGGCATGGAAAAACAAAATTACCGACTACGCTATGCCCTATATGGTGCAAGTGTTCCGCGACTTCCAAATCCGTGTAGGTTCCGCTACCTCAACATTTTAAAGCACGTTAACTACTCCTACAATTGATTCGTTATGCTTACAGATCGAACGTTTGGAACGCGCAGAGGCGGAGCGAAAGGATGAACAGCGAGAACAGCAGCAACAAAATGGCATGACCAGTTAGTTTTCTTTATTTATTTTCAAGCAATTCATGTACAAGCCTATGAAGATAACAGTGTAGCTGTTGTTTCACCCTTGCGAAAGCCATTACGGAATGAAATCTTAAGTGCTTTCATATTAGACGCTTCTTATGCAACCTTATTAGGTCAATTCTCTCTCTGATAAAGTGGGCCCGGCGCTTGTTAAAAATCGGAACTCATGTCTCTACTGCATGTTCCTTTTTTAATTTAATGTCATGTTAATGAGGGCCGTCACCCCTGAGTTTCCAGGAATCTAACGAAGAAACTTTGAAAAATATGACATACATGTTTCTTGACGCATTCTAGATCCTGTTTCTGTTGATCCAATATTCACGATGATCTTTCCACCTGACATTTGTTATCAGCTATAATCCAAACCAAAGAAGTATTTTCAGTGGAACCCCAATTGATGCTGACATATGGCGGTGCGCCGATGCCTCCGATGGCGTTTGCTCCTCCTCAAAACCCATATGTGCAGCCGCAGTACGTTCCACAACCACCTCATCCAGGCGTTCCCGGTCCCTTCATGTAGATTATATCTGAAATGTTGTGCGTGCCATTTCCTGGCTACTAAACGCCAAGTGTTCGCGCTTTTTATCAAGTGTAGGTGGTGAATTGAGCGTGGACGATGTGTGGTGCTCTTTCTGTCTGTTTCCGTTCATATTGTATCCAGGTTGATTTGCGTTCTCTTTGGTACAATCGTACGTAGTTGTTCCTTTGATCCCGACACAGATTACTCTGCTCCTTTGGATGTAACCACCAGTATGTGATCGATATCTGTTGTTCGAAATTTGTGCATGTCTTAAAGGTTAGTGTTCCACAATCTATCTAGTTTTTGTACACCATCGATTTCCGATTCAAATATATTTATTGATTTCTTGTTATTCACGGTCACATTTTTATCACATAGTATAATAAAAATTTCATCAGTATTTCTGGTAGCATTAAAGGTGTTTAATACAGTGGTTATGACCCATCCTCATTTTTCGTACAATTGTGTTGTCATTCATGTCTTGGCTAGCTTGTGCATTTTGAAAGATTACCGTCAGGGGGAGTAGAGAATTGCTTCGTCACTGTGATTTTAATTTTTTGGATAGAACGACCCCACAGGCACATTCAGCTCCAGAAAAGTCACTTGGGTATGGGTTCCGATGTAGGTTTATAGGATCAGTTTGGCTTACCGTCAGATTAGAAATCAAAACATTCCTCTTCTTTTCTCAAAGTCCTCACGAGAGGAGTCTTTCACTAATTTGCCTTGTTTTGTGCGTTATAGGATTTAATCCCCCGAATCGATCGATTCGGATGATTCAGTACATTGCCAACCATTAAACGGTGATCGGTCCAAGATTCATGGCGGTGTGCTTCAGCTTGGTGATTACGATCACCTGTTGTGGCTTCCGATTTCTCGAGCCTTTCGGAATGCTTATCGCGTGACCAGTAATCTTTTTGTTTCAAGCACTTTTGCTCTTTTCGGTGTTTGAGGCGAGTTCATCAATTCGCAATTACCTGTTTCTCCATTTGCCGTTGTCCCATGTGATCTACCTGACCATTTCACCTTCTCGTTACTACCAATGAGCAAGCAACGCGGTATTTTCGAGGTGTTACTCATAGAGAGGGTAATCTGATAGTTTGAACCATCTCCTTTTCCTCAGCGCTGGTCACTGAATACTCGGGTTTATAGTCTCTAGCGCAGTATCGTTAATTTTCAAGACTTGTTCTTATTGGGAAATGTGAGTTGTCGTTATTGCTGGTAGCAGTCAAAGCAAACTTCTGATAATGTTTTTTCTATTATCGATTTTTATTTGGAGCGTAGAATGTCATCGTGAGACCGCTCTCTGGCTTCTGCATTCCTCAACTGTTTATCTGTCATGAATTTCAGTGGCGCTCATGACGACATGGGAAAATGAAGTGGTGGTTGCGAGAGGTCATGTAGTTAGTGCGTTTGCGGTAAAAGTTGTTTAAGGGAAATAATGAGATTTCCCTACACTTGAAAGTGTCTGCAATAGTGCCTTCATTCCCGCTTGTTTATAACTACTTCTGGCACTCGTATAGGCAAAAAAGTTTTGTGTTTACTCAACTCGTTTGGCTTTCATCAAATCCTGATGAGTTTAAGTTAAGCTCTCTTCTTTAAACTTGGGGGAAAATTGTCTATACTTATCAACCTCTCATCTCTCGTGTCCAACTGTTTGTCATAGGGCAGCGTCGTTGGGTATTGCTTTTGTTATTGAAGTGCACTATCGTTTGTAGTGTTATGATACATCACCAGATGGTTTGGAAAAGAGTTTGCCTTCAATTTTAATTCATAAATTTCTGGGGGGAAGAGCCATTTTTCATGTTCGATGAAGAGTTTAGGTTACGAAACTCAGGAAGCCCTTCTGTCCTCCTCTCATGCTGGACTTCTGATCTTATCTATCGATCTAACAAGCAAGTTGCATGCCTTGTGTCGGGTCTGCAAAATGAAACGCACTAGTTTGTTTTTTTGATCTATTTTCATTTGACTTTCATTTAAGTCGACCAACGGATGAATAATGGAACCAATCGGTTCGCCCGGCTAACGCTGGGCTTCTTCTCTTTCTACGAAGCTGTAGTAATCGGTTCTCTACTCCTTCTTTGAAACAATTGCCACCCACCATAAGAGTTCCTATCTTGCTACCTGTACTCCTACCAAATTTCAACGCACCTGGTCCTTGGGAACTCCCTCCTCTGTAGGCGGAGTCCGGTTGTGCCACCAGCCGTGAGAGTTTCCATCCTGCCGCTAAGACTTTATCTGTGTGAAGAAATGGAGGCATACCTGAGGGAAGGCGTAGATACATTTTTGTCCTCGTGGCTTTGTTTAGTTTCTTACTTGACCACATTCTTCAGATTGTCAGCTTTCTGTGATATTAGAACATCGTAGGTTTTATTAGCATTTCCTTCACTTTGGTTCGGTTTTAGTTTTTGGTCATCAGTGAGGCATTTGAAATCGGAATTTTGTTTCGAAATGTAGATTCACAAGTTATGAAATAGAACAACATCTAATTTAATATCACGTAATATGCACCCAAAACTCAAAAAACTATCAAAGTCACGAGTTATTCAGTGAATCTCAGTCACAATTTTTTTGCCTAGAATGCCTTTTGCTTTATAGTGGTTCGGAAACGTTTCCGGTGTTCCCGTCGTTCGTCCTGCTTTCAAAAGTAAGAATAATGGAGAAGAAGCTCAAAGTCCTTCTTGTGTTGCGAAACTCGAAGTTTGATTCGTTCCTTTTCTCTACTGCCTAACTCATTTCGATCGATGCATTTTTGTAAACGCTGTGGCATTTTTACAATGCCCATGTCATATCAGGTCATCTCTTCTTCATTCTTCCAGAAGGTCTTATCGTGGAGAACCCGCAAATCTTTGCTGAACGTTCCTTCCAATCCTGATTTGTTCTTCTTTGTTCCTTTGGTGTTTCTCATTGCGTACAAGTGTTTATTGTCTACCAGCAAGTTGGAAGTGCGCCATGGCTGCTGCCCCAAAACATTTGTTATGAGTTTGCCTGGTATACATACCGTCTGTATCACCTGTTCTGTTGCTGTTTTTTGGCGCTCTTCACCACCACATTCTAGAAAACACACTCGTTTGAGCTGCCGTTCCGTTCGACTGGGTGAAATATGATGTCCATTCTACCTTGAACAACAATCCGACGAGTTGCTGTAGGTGTTGCAAAACTTCTGTGATTTCATTTGTGCATGCAACATTTTTATTGATGTAAGAGTGGAGAAAGATAAACATTCGTCTGTATATAAAAAACAAGGGTTGCCTAGTTTGAGTCATCGATTATTTGAATTCCTGTTCGTCACTGCCCTTATGGGAAGTGCATGAAACGGCCTCGACCTTTTTTCTTTGATGACTCATCCTGTTGTTGTGTAAGCCATCCACTTGCAGGTATCGAGGATTGAACGTATTGAAAGCAACTAAACCAGTATTTTGTTACCACAGTGTTGATGTGTTTGCAAATAAGAGCGTTTTCAGACTTCTAAGTTGTTATTAGTTAGGAATTCTTTAAATATAAAGGTTTAAGACGTTAGCTTAAGGTGTTCTGGATCCAAGCGAAAAGATCTAGTGAAAATGTTATTAATTTTGCTCTGAGCTGTAGGCTTTGTGACCGTGGTGGAAGGCTGAATTAGATTGGATCGGCTGTATTTGCATTCTACCACTGGTAACAGCTGCAAACGAATCAAAATTGTAGTTTCTTTTTTAATGGAACAGCATTATGATCTTAATTTTTCTGCTCTTAATTGGACGGTAACGATTGAAACTTCTTCTTTTGCTCGATTTTTTAGCGATTAGTCTCATATGTAAGTCAGTTTTTTTTCATTTTTGCATCTGATGTTGGTGCTGATGCGCTACTACATTACGTCTTTAGTTCGTTCCTTTCTGCTCATTTTTCCAGCTTTGCCCACGCCACGGTTGCTTTACCTTTATTTCCTACAATTTTCGTCATTCTGCTCGAGCTGCTCGCTTTCGAAATCACTCTTGTTCCATGATAACCTATTGTGTACTAAGAATTTTTCAGAGGTTGGTGTAGCGGCAGCATTCAGTCAACGGCATGTGTGACTGTTTGCGGCAATTATGGCTGCTGACACGCAAAAATCTAATTCTTATTCGGCGTAATAAAGTATGGACGTTATTCGAAGTGATTCTACCGACTTTATTCCTACTTCCAGTTATATTGCTCGTTGTGAGGGTCAGTTTATGTTTGTCTACTCTAGTTTTTGTTTATTGCGGTTGATGGTACTTTTTCAATGAACCAGTGTCTATTCCTCGGTTCAATTCACTGAAATGTTTTGTTTTAAGCTGGTACATCAAGTGTAAACAGCCTAGGCGACAGTCCCATCAAACTGCTTCGGAACTGACTTGAATTCAAGTCACTCAGTGATCAGTAGACTAATAAATACCTTGTTTTTAAAATACTAAGATCTTCAGAGCGGCAACGTGCAACTGTCCCCAGGTAGGTCGTTTGGCGCTGTAACTCTGGAAGGTGGAGCTGGAGACATCGCTCGCACTGTTGGTTTCGTAGCTTCCATACGAACGCGATGGTGTAATCGTCAACAAGTCTCCATAGCTTATTCGTAAGTTTACAGTTTTGTTCTCTTCTTTAGTGGAAGGTTGATCATACAACTTCATTTATGGGTTACTTTTCTTTCATTCAATTTTTTGAGAAACTCATTTTGTTTTAGCACACGTCAAAATCAGGATTCCGTGGAGGCCCTAATGAACAAACTGGCCGCTCGATTCAGCAGTTCACTTCTTACAGTGCAAGTGGTGAACTTAAAAGACGAGGCGCAGGTGCTCGATGAACTTCGTGCAGACGCTCCCAATAGCACACAGTACGGGTGCTCCATCAATAAGTTAGTCCTTAACAATTCGGTTTCCCGAATTTTTCCATGTTAGTTCCGTCCAATTTATGATGAATCCATTCCAGATTCGCAGGCGGTGTAATATTCAACCAGTTTGACACAAAAACTGGTAAGCTGGACTATAAAATACTCATACCCTCTGGTTCTGAGAGTGATGATTTATGGAATCTCGATAAGGAATGGGATGAACCTTTCGGACCTAACAACGATTACAACAGGTGATTCGGAATAATATGTAAGATATTCATTTATTTCGTACCGCCTGCTCGATGGCGGAGATGCCGTTAGTATCGGCCCGACCTTCACTCTACTGGGTTTCCATTCTAAATAACGATATCTTCGAGGGGGTGTCGTCCTCCCAACCCTCTCAATTCACGTTGAGATAAATTGCTTGTAGAATAAATGATGAGACTTTGACCGTGAAGTTGTAAGAGAGCTCGCGACGTCACCTCGTATAATGAATTGGAACACCATGGTTGCCCAAGGCTTCAATTACTGTCTCTTCTTCTGTCTGTCCCGACGGTCTAAAAGGCCTAATTCAAATAGATGAACGTAAGGCATAACTTCGTCCTGCACTTTCACGATTGTCGATGAGTTGTGACAGTGTGGATGTGATCTACTGTGCTAGACCATTTCCGATACCATCCTAGTTCGTATGGCTGTGCTTCATCGAATACTCTGCCGGACTTGTTGAAGATGGCTCGTGTGGAAAGTACGACGTTCTCACAAACCTTCCAGCAGAAATCATTCCTCAAACTGTGTTTGCCAAAATGAATATATCAGTCGATATGGAATAAGTGTAGCAGTTAATGTAAGACCAAATAAGTTCATATTCCGAACGTAATCGCTTAAGGCAGGCATAGTGATGTCAATAAAGATTTGAAGAAATATCCTATGAGTTTTCATGCGTTTTTCTCTGTTCAGGATTCCTGGTAAACCTCCCTACTGGTCGTCGGCTTTTCTATCAATTCAATATGCTATTGATAGTCTATTTATTGAGGTTGATTTGCTGAAACTTAGATGTTGCCTGTTTTGATATGTTCTTTTAGTCAAGCGTTTCGTTCAGGCTTCCACAGCAAAGGTCACGATTCCACCAGAACTGCGTCTAAGGCGTATGCCTGAGGCTACGTACAACTCGAATAGTATCGCAGTTTTCCTATCAATCTCTTCGTACGTCTGGGGTCTTTGCGTGTTCGTGTTAGTCATTCATACAGCAAGAGAGATAGTCAGTGAGAAGAGCACGGTAAAGGTCAGTTACCTACGATGGTGATTTTGAAAGTTCGATATTCTACAAGCACATTCAGGATTTTCTATCCGTTATGGGTCTTTCGACTCCGGTTTTCTATCTTTCGCATTTGCTTTATGCTACAGTGAAATGCTTTATCGTATTTTTGATAGGCGCTATTCCGCTCACCGCTCATCTTGGAGTAAGTTTATGCTAATGCTTACAAACTTAGGTTTGGTTTTTGGATATTTATTAACCTTTTTTTGTGTCGATACCTTTTTCCACTCAAAACCTGGAATCGTTGGCGCAATTCTGAGAAAAGTAGTTGCCCACTTCTTTTTCGTGCCAAAACTCAATTTTTTGAATTATGACTTTCTCCCGTGGCTGTGGCTGATTGGGAGACAAGCTGTTGTATCAGTCATTGGCATTGACCTCACTGCAAACCAAATGATCAAAATTTTGTATTTGTTGTCGTGTAGGATTTGTGTTCTTTGGTATAATCACCCACACCCACGGATGTTGGGTAATGTAGGACATTCCTCAAAACAGAATGGAAGGCAGAATATAATATAATAGAACAGAATATATACCAAAGAACACAAATCCACGACAACAAATACCACAAAATTTTGATCATTTGGTTTGCAATGAGGTCAATGGCAATGACCGATATTGTAGCTCGAACGCAGTGAGAAGTTCTTACCCAGCCCATACCCAGGGCATTCGGATGACAGGCAGGACAGGTCGTACAGCAGCAGAAATGTTGTCTTCTGCTTCCGTCTATGTGAAGCCGACAAGTTAAGCTACCAATAGCTGTAGTTTCGAAGAGACCTTGCCGAATTGTGTCCTTGCTAAGTGTACGAAATCTGCAATTTTATTAAAGTAAAAAAGGATGAAGTAGCAACAGATGTACAAGAAAATATTGTTGTAAACAACCAACTCATGCTTGAAAGCATTGGTTTGGTGAAATCTAATAGTTCAGCACCTCTTACAGTTTGCAAATTGTGAGTCGTTTATGTTGAGAACTCCTTTCCAATCCGTTTATTTCAGCATGTGAGCGCGTCACTCTTTCTCGTTACGATAATGCTGTATGGAATATCGGCGGTTGTTTTTGCAGCGCTTATATCCTCTCTCTTCAAGACACCAAACTCCGTTTTGAAAGGTTTTTCGTTCTCTCGTAGTCTTTTTTTTTCTCATGGAAGTCCGCTACTGTAAATAACCCCTTTTAATAGGCTTTTGGGAGGTGCTTTGAAAAAGACCAATCCTCTTCATTTCATTTTATTGTAAATAACTATCTTACCCAAAATGGAGCCTGAAAAAAGCTGTGATGTATCGCCTTTGCCTAAAATTTGTTACCATCAAGATGGGTAAATAGATTCCAGCCAAAGGCCAAACGTGCTCAAAACATTTACCAGTTGCTCCGGCTTGACTCTTTGCCTCATCCCTATCCTCCGCTTTCTCAACAACGAATCAGTGTGCAATGGGTCACCCCCATGAAAAGGCTCGAAAGGTGCTATCTCAGCTCTAAGTCTGAGTGTGTTTCAAAGGACTGTTCATCCCAATAGTAGAAGTGCTAAGATCTTATTTTACATGTGTCAAGAAGAATTGCGGAGAAAAATCACTCGTCTCCCATTCGGAATCGTAGTGGCTTGTTGAATGCGTATGCGACCTATACAATGACTTGCGGTGGCCAGCCAATGTAGGAGTCAGTGCTCTTATCTTCCCAGACCGGTCTGGACTAATCAACCAACCCCGGAGGGATGGAAGGCATGTTTGGCTTACGCGAATACCGATGCGGGATTCGAACCTGTAACCATGTGTGTGAGATAATGCGCCACTTGACGCCACTCAGCTCCTAATCGCTGCGTGTTGAGATAGTGTAGTGTAGTCTGCGAATGTTAGCATAGCTTTTCCTCTACATGATATTTCAGTGGTAATCGTGTTGTGGGTTATATTGGTTGCGGCGCGTTTCCGAGCTCCACGGGTCGATCAGATTCTTTTCTGTACCCTGTACTCGCTGAACCCGAATGCAGCTCTCTTCTATGCTCTCAATACCTTCGCCGACTACATGAATCGCGGCAAGTATAGTAACTATGCTTTCACTGTGCCCATTTGAATGAGACCTTTAGCCCTTCTTTTTAGGTCGCGAATTATCGTGGTCAAACTGCTTCGAAGATGGCACATTCCATTTTACGGCTGGAGCCGCGTTGATTATGCTGCTTGTGGATATTATCTGGATGAGCGTGGCGACGCTGCTCTTTGACTTCATGTTCAGTGATAGCGACTTCACGTTTTTCAAACTGCCATTCGGCAACAAGGTTGTTCAACGATTTTTCGACCTTGCTAATCTTCCTTTCACATCGCTCCTTCTTCAAACGCTCTTATGTAGGAGCACTTCCCAACTTTTCGTGAACCGCTATTATTTTACAGTACCTGAGTGGGTCTTCCACTCGTCTGGAACAAATTGATGGCAACAATGAGACCGACGAAGGACTGTTGAAGACGCGAGCAGGTATTTCGGTGCAGCGTCTTATCAAGGTCAGGCTTAGTGTTTTGTTTCATTTTCTGGAGATTCAGATTTCTCTAATTTTCCTGTAGAATGTTTCGAACAGAAATTTTTGATGTTGGCTCCTTTTTTCCTCCCATCTCAGACATCTTAGACAGTAAGCAATAGGTCTAGAAGGTCCTTCATTCAAAAAACGACTGAAAATTTTGGAGGAGTTTGGAATGATCTGTAGGTTTCATAGTAAGGTTATAAAAGGACCCTGTTCGCTGTGAGCGTATTACATACCCGGATATTACAGGAGATCGTGATCGTTTGGTCAGATCGAGGTTCATTCTCGACCTTCATGTTGTAGATTTTAAAACCTTTTAACGAACCGCAATGAATCGCTCCAAAAGGCTATAGTTGAAATATTGGCTTAAGTTCCAATGGGCTTCAGCAGCCGAGTGGCGAATTCGAATATGTAAAGCAGCCTGTCGAGGTAGGAGAAAGAGTTAGGTCGTTATAGGGTTAAATTAGTAATAAAGAGGGATCCGGTCATGTTATGCGCAAGCAGTAAGTAGTGTCCTGCTTCAGTCATCCTACGAAATATTAGATTTGTCATTCTGTGAGTTTCAGTATATTCTCAGGCTGATAATATGGTCAATTTTTAGATTTGGTCTTCAACAGGAGAGCGTGCTGTTGACGGTATGTCGCTGGAAGCGTATGTGGGACAGGTAAGCATAATATATTAAAGTTTAAGGAGATTCAATATTAGAGTTCCTCAAGACACACTGAGTAATAGGCAATCACGAAGCATAGATTTGGACACCTTGGTTATGCTAGAAAAGTTGTAGTTGCTGTGGTGTAGCTGATTTTTTATTCGGGCCATCGCCTATGTTGACAAGGTGATCTCGAACAGGATGATCTAGTAGTGCCTGAGATACATATTCGTTTTTTTTTACAATTTCGTTAAGGTCACGGTACTACTTGGGCAGAATGGCGCTGGTAAAAGTACCACATTTTCGGTTATCTGTGGAATAACAGCTCCGACAGCAGGTGCGTCATTAGAATTCAAAGTGTAGACAAATCGAGGGCTGCTGTCTTGCCAATACTTTCCTGAGGGTCTGAGAGAAACGATCTTTAGGAAACCCCTTTAAACTTCGAAAAAGTGGCGGTCTCGACAGCTACACTTATACGTGAACTTCCGTCCAGTTGTTTAGGAAAGGTCTTCATCTGTGATCTGGACGTGCAGAAGCATCGGTCAGAGTCCCGTAAGCGAATCGGCTTGTGCCCACAAGCGAATGCGCTTTTCAACAAATTAACAGTCGATGAGCACCTTTGGCTTATTCATGGGCTTAAGGGAGCGAGTGGCTCTTATAGGGTGGAAGCGCAACAGCTGCTTGACCAACTTAAATTGGATGAGAAAGCCAACGAGGTCGGTAGTTGTTAAATGAAAGCAGCTATATGTATTATACTTCGACTGTCCATTCTCTAACGAGTAAGGTTTTTAGCTCGCAATGAATCTCTCCGGCGGTCAGAAGCGTAAGCTTTCCGTGTCGATGGCGGTGATCGGTCACAGTTCCGTGGTGTTGCTGGATGAACCAACAGCTGGTATGGATCCAGGTGCTCGAAGAGATGTAGAGGCGCTTCTGGAAACGATTAAAGTGGATCGGTTGGTTTTCCATGAAACTGCGAGCTCTAGAGGAGACCTGCAAGCATTGAATATCATTCAGAACAGTTCTGCTTACTACACATTATATGGATGAAGCAGAACTGCTAGGAGATCGTGTTGCAATCATGGCCAGTGGTAGAGTGTACTGCTGTGGGACACCGCAGTTTTTGAAGAAAAGGTTGGACTACGACGCAGTTCTCATCTTTCGATTGAACTTTTACTATGTGAGCATTAATACAGATTTGGAACCGGCTATGTGATGACGGTCGTGGCCGCTGAGAAGGCAAGCGCTCAAGACGTTGCAGAAACATTAACTCGCACCGCTGCAAGATACATCCCTGGAGCCGAAAGAGGAAAAGTTCACGGAAAACAATTCGAAATTATCCTACCGAAAGAACAGCAAGAAAGGTGAGATTCCGAACCAATTCGTTATGGTTGTTTCTTTGTGTTTTACTTGATCATTGAAATTAATAGGTCATGTTTTACCAAAATTTTTCTATGTTGTATTTCCACGTCCTCATTTTATACTGTTTGCAGTTTTCCACAACTGTTCGAGTACCTGGAAAGGTCCAAGGATTCCCTGAAGATTACCAGTTTTGGTTTATCGCTGAACACCTTGGAACAGGTTCGCTTTTGATTACATGTCTTGCTAGGTTTTCATTTTTTGTTTCATATCTCTGTCCATCTACCGCCGTGTTCGTGCCCTAGGGTCTCCTGAATTCTTTCAGGTATTTCTAAAAGTGGCTGAAAATACCGATCCGAACGATATGATTGATTTTGTAGATGCCAGTATTAGTCGCAGTGAAGAGTTGATTCAAGCACAGCGAGGTAAATTTTGATCTTTGCCAGCATGGAGACCGTGTTCCCTGCTTCCTTCCTAGTACCTTAATTTTTCTAATCCCTGTAATGTCATCTGGTGATGCAGAGAATATAGAAACTTTTTAATTTGCTCATGATGCGTGATTATGCGATTCATTTTCAGCGGTTCGCCAAACAGGCTATTCGCTGATGTTTGCCCAATTACGTGCCATTTTTGCTAAAAGATTTCTCTACTGTGTTAGAAATTGGTCACAATTGATTGGACAAGTGTTAATTCCACTTGGAATTTTGATTTTGATCGGTTACCTGTCAGGAATTCAGAAGCAGCTAAATGGCGACAAAGGCTAGTTTTTGAAATTCCTGGTCCCGATATTCGGATCACTTTTCCTTTCTTCATCTCTCCTCTTGCTTTTTTTTCTGATGTATATTTAATAAATTCAGAGCGGATATTTTCTGTAGCGACGTTCGGTCCATCACGCATTCCTGTGAAGGTGGACCAAAGGTCTCCGATAGTGAGCGCATATATCGATGTCGTATCGAAGGGACCAAAATCTCAGGTGTATTTTTATTGTTCAGTGTTGTCGCTTTGTCTTTGTCCAATGTTTCTATTGCTCATTTATGTTCAGGTCTATGAGCTCGGTCCTGATGACAACTTGACCACCTGGGTAGAGCATTTGCCAAAGCAACTGCCAGCTGCTGGGTTCGGCGCGGTGTTCGCCAGGAACGCTGTCGAAGTGCTCTTCAACTCCCGAGCGTACCATTCATTGCCAACTTCATTAAACGCCTACGACAATGCACGTCTGAAAAGTGAAACAGATGGTGAGCACGACCATTTGACTTGAATTAATTGTGGGCTACTCGATTTCAATGATTGTATTAAAACAACGACGCAAGAAATTGACATTTTCTTCGGATGGTTAACAATTCAGTGAATCATTTAAGCGTTAGCTGTTCAAAGTAATTGTCAATCTCCTACGTCGTTTCAGCTAATCCGCCTTCCTCGAAGACCCCTTGGTTTCTGGAGAAAATTCCATATTCAAGTATATGTAGTCATATTAAACAGCTATTCGATGTGAGTTGACGAACTGAGATTAGCGCCTTTCAGCATCTGATGGAAGGATCCGTACACAACTGCTTGCTTATTCTTCCAATATTTCGACGGGCAGCGGACCATCACGTGTTGTGAGTCAAGGAGTGGTGGACGCCTTGCTGGGACCATTCCTAGTTTTGGCCTTGGCGCTTGTAACATCACCTTTTGTCATTTTCCTAGTGGAAGAGCGTGTCAGCAAATTTGCGCACCAGGTCCGTTTTCTTTTGTGTTGTTAGTTTACTACATTTATTTATTCACTCGGCTTGTTTTACGCAAAATGCCTTCCGATCGTAAAATGGAAAAGTCTGTTGGATCACTGAGATCCAAACTATCTAAAGTGCACTGCTGGGATTGCCAATTCCCATGCGGTCAAGCTTCAAAATTTCAGCAGTCCTTGACGGGTATATCTCCAGTCTTATTCTGGGCATCCTCGTTCCTATTCGATTTCCTCTTCTACTCCATTATTTGCGCATGTTTCTTGGCAGTGTTCATAATATGTGGTTGGATGCAAGGGTATCTCGGATTGTAAGTTCAATTTTTTTAGCATTTCTCTATCATTAGATTTTTTGTATGCCTAGCTGTAAAAGGAGAAAAAAGAGAAATGAAGATTCTCTCGGTTTACTTTCAGCGTGATCCTGTTGTTTGCTCTATACTTTTGGTCATGTGTCCCGTTCATTTACGCCGTGTCCTTCATGTTTTCATCGCCATCGAAGGCGAACGTTTTACTGATTCTCTGGCAGTTGGTGGCTGCATTTGCTGCTATGATGTTCATATTTATTTTTGTACTTGGTGAAATTCTACAGCCAACAATCAGCGAAATCATCAGGGTAACGAAGAACTTCATTTCTTATTGTTCTTATTGCTGAGGCATCTTCTCAGGTCGAATGGCTATTCTAATAAAGTTACGCCATAGTCATTCCGTTTTTCTTTGTCAGAATTCCAAGTTATTAAACTCCTGCTAGACATACATTCTTTATAGTCATTACTACTGTGTTTGCTGCCCTCATTCGCTCTCGGCAATGCTGTGATGACGGTGGGAACAGTTTCAGCTGAGAAGTCTCCGCCAAGTGTACTTTGGGAATGGAACATGCTTGGTAAGTTATTTTCATGTAACCGCTTTGATTTGATATATTAAATATTTCCCATGTAAGTAAGCGTTTTTTGAAATGGCAATAAATCGAATTGTAGTAATTTTTTGGAAACGTACTTTTTTGCTGGTCTTTTTTTCTGGAGATAGCGCAATCATTAAGGTGATAATTCAGGTAAGAATTTAACATTCATGCTGATATTCGGCTGCTTTTCCTCATTGCTCTTTCTGATGTTCCAATTCAAAATCGTGAGATATAGATGGTTCCAACTTTGGGATTTGCGATATGGGCGTAGGAACTATGGCAGAGTACGTGTTTCTTTTATCTAATTTTTTTTATGAAGTTTTGAATCAATTAGTCGTTGCTTTCAGGTCGCTAACGATGATGAAGACAGAGCAGTTTCTGAAGAGCGAATGAGCGTGCAGCAATCTGGCGACGATTTGGCGCTGGAGGTGAAGGTGAGCGCATATGTCGAAGACCGCTTTCTACGATGGAGTCATTCAATGTTGGATGATCAGAATAAGATAGTTCTCCTCGATATACATATTTCATTTGAACAGAATTATTACTGGTTAATCATGGCTTAATCCACCTCAGTGCAGGCCTTTTCCTCAATAAGAACTTGACCACCCTTCTTTTAACTGTTCCTAAACACATTTCCTCCACATTCTAGAAAGTTTCTGAAGAAGTGGATTTTTGGTCCTTGCCACGCTTTTTTGTGCCAGCTCCGCCCACTTTGAGGGTTTAATCACATTTATTCCAATACCTTTAGCCACTTTTTTCGCGCTTTTTAAAACGTTTCCGAACAAAGTTACACCGATTTTTGAAAAGTAGCTTTCACCTCAACGCACGCCCCGCCCATCATGGCGGATCTTCGCCAAGCTTACCCATGCCCAACACGCACGAGGCCTTGCTCACACTTTTCATTTTTTCTTTTTTTAGACGCCTTCGTTGAATAGAGTTATGAATCTTTGTGGAAGGTACCGCCCGCTGCGAGAACGCTCCGCCCACCGTCGGTTCCTTTATTTTAATTGTTGACCCATCCCTCATCCTTGCGTATTTTCCAGGCGTCTGGACTATTTTGAGACCGAATGAGAAGAATTTATCCATGACCTCGCCCATTTCCGGCTTATGGCCCGCCCTTTGGGGGCGGAGCTCGGCTAGGCTCGCATGTGCTCTGTTGCACTTACCCTATTCTCAACCCATTCCAAATTTGACCCGTCTTCTCCAGGTGCTTCTTCAGGTTATATCGAATTTCCGTACAAACACCCGAACAAACAGTCAGGGACAGACAGATAGAGCGCTTCATATATAGTAAGGATTCCACGATATTTCAGGATTTGTGCAAAATGTATGGGCATCTGAGAGCGGTTGATGGTCTGACGCTAGGTGTACGAAACAGCGAATGCTTTGGACTGCTCGGTGCAAACGGTGCTGGAAAGACAACTACTTTCGATATACTCACAGGACAATCATTTGCCACATCTGGAACCGCTCGAATAGGCAAGCAGGACGTGACGGAGCAAATCGTGGGTCACCTTGTCCGCTTTCTCAAACAGTCGTTTTGGACATTTTATACTGTTCAAGGATAAAGTTTCATTTTGTCTATTCGTTTCAGCCCATCGGTTATTGCCCTCAATTTGACGCACTTCTTTTGGATCTAACTGGAAGAGAATCTCTAGAGGTATTCACTTGTAATGTATAAGATTAATCATACCTCTCAACTGTTTGCTCGTTGAAGCCGTCTTCGAACGTCCTTCCATTGTTACCGCTTATAGTTTAATTAAAGTAAAAGACAAGACCTGAAAACTTCCACAGAAGTCGTAATCTTGCTCCGAAGTCACTGGTATAGCAACATTGAATGCCTGTTTAATGGTCGATTTCATGAAGATTGGTTAGAAACTCAAGCTGGTCTTATAGATCCTTGCTCGTATGCATGGTTTTCCGCAACCAGCTGACATGGCGGATGTTGTTCTTCGGAATGTTGGTATGGCGGATCACGCGGATAAGTTGGTGCGATACTGCAGGTAATCATGTGCCATAAGCCTATTCTTTCACTAATTTTTACGAGAAGACATCTGAGTAAAACAATCTTTTTCTGCAATTTCTTCGAGGTAATAGGTTGACAGTAGCATAGCTTTCGTTCAGAGCTTTCGTGAAAAAATCTGAGAATCGCGCTAGCGGCCGGGATCCAGTCAGTAACTGCCCTGGTCCAGCGGTCATTACGATATCGCTTAAGATGTCCGTCACCTGGTCGTCGATCCCTTGGCGTAAGCAACGATATCCCTTATCTTCATTCGTTGACGGAGCTCGGAACTCATGGTTTCCTTCTGTACTTGCGTGCACAGGGAAATTGCAGCATAGTCTTTCCACAGCGCGTTGAATGACGCTGACTGAATACTAATTGTTCTCGTATAGTCCAAACTCCACAGGCGCACGTAAAAGCACAGTAATCCTATTTGATTTGCGTGGTGTCCTTTATCTTATAGTTTTCTGCCAATCCTCTTGTTGATGGATGACCGACGTCAAAAGTTCATAGATTACAGTTATCAGGAAGGTTGGGCGACAATTGTCAATATCCTCTGAATCTCCCTTTTATTTTCCCTTTTATGCAACAACACAGACTTGCTAGTTTTCAAAAAAAGGGAACTTTGCATTCCGTCAGGTACCGCGTGGAAAGCCTAGTCAGAGTTCTGACGTTCTGACGATAACTACCGGAAGGCTCTTCAGATGTTCAGTTTTGGTCCTATCAGGACTGAGCGCCGTACATCTCTTATCGACGGGATGTCATGTTGAATTACAGAAGGAAGAACCGTAGGAACAACCCAGCGTCTTGCCTAAAATGGTGGGTTGGCGGGCAGACATGACTGTCGAAGATATCCCAGTAAAATTCGACGATGACCTTCCCATCGTTTTCAAGGTGCAGTATTTCGTGAGGACGACGAAGTGAGGGAAGTCATTATAATTTGTGATTGACGAAGCTCCAGCGGGCTTTGCAAATGCACTTCTCAGCCTCGGCGGCTTCGACCAAAACTGCTGCTCTTCTGTCTTCCAAATCTTCCTTAACTTCCGACACTCCACTGTCGTATGCTCTGAGGAACAGTTCTTCTTCATCCTCGAAAAAGGCGTGCAGTGGGCGATGCCTTCTCGTCTCGGCATACCGATGACGTCGCACTTAATTTTCCCAGCTTGCATAATCATATCTTCGATACACGCTTCAAATGCAAGCCTTCGCACATTGAAAGTACAGAGAGGTTCCCTGAATCCACCTGCGGCGTCTACAGGGAAGTACCGATGAGTTTTGGTTTGCGATCCACTCTCGTATCCGCCACAGGCAGTCGCACCAAGTAGCCTCGTCACCAACCGGCTAAAACCCTTCAAAGAGACAGAACCTTCAGTGAAGGAGATCCATGGATGATTTATATGCCGCTGATAGGTATGATTTCGATTCCCCAACATGGCTCAAGTATCTTTAGAGATTTGTCATATGTCATAAACTCTCGGCAATCTCTGTCGTCATTATCAACCTCATGTTTTTTCTTAAATCACCATCAGTGGCCATCATGTTTCGTTTACCAGTCCCTGCCTCAAAGTTACGATGAAATCTAGAAACACGCCGAGTGGTATTCATAGCAAGTTATGATGGTACGATAGTTTTGGAAATTTCAGTGGAGGGCAACGTCGAAAAATCAGCGTTGGACTAGCGCTGCTCGCTCCAACACGAATTATCATCCTGGATGAACCAACGGCTGGAATTGACCCCAAAGTGCGTAATTGAGAGCACTTTTATAGAAACTTCTTTGGTTCTATACAAGATTAGAATCTAACCATCGAGTTCCTAAAGATCCACATATTTTTCAGGCGCGTCGTGATATCTGGGAAGTCTTGTCGATTATACGTGACAGTTCTGACTCGGCTCTCCTGCTAACCTCTCATAGCATGGACGAGTGTGAAGCGTTGTGTAGTCGAATTGCGATTCTACACAGGGGCCGAATGGTGGCGATTGGGACGAGCCAGCAGCTGAAATCGAGGTGGGCATGTATACTTCATGGGGAATCTGTCACTTCCTCTGTAGGAACATATTCTTGGTGCCCATAACAGTAACTATAATTTTCTGACTGTATAATCAATTAATTCATGTAGATTCACTTTGTGACTTTAGATTTGGGAATAGCTATACAATATCGATGGTCGCACCAGGATTGGAATCTCGTAATGCTGTCATTGACGCGGTGAAAAGAGCATTCCCTAGAGCTGTTCTGAAAACACCCAAAGAAAGCCTCACTCTCAGTTTGAAATGGCAGGTACGAGTAGCTTCAGACCTCTGTCCACTTTCATGCTCCCAGACTTCGTTTTCTCTCGAGAAGCTGCTCTGTAAATGATGTTAGGAAAGAGAAGGGCAGAAATGGTTTTCTGCTTGGCTCAAGTGGAACTTTTCGAAATATTGCCATCTCTGAGCTTCAGCCAGACTTCTTATTCTTGCGTTTTTCCGAATCTCTTGTTTCTTGTCGTTCACTGCTGTGCTTTCTGCATTTAATGCCTTCGTGTATATAATACCTTCGTCAGAATTGAAAAGCACAGTTCACGCTATTTTTGAAGTACCCTTCTTGAGCCGTGAAGCAAATATATTGGTCGGGAATAGTGCATCGGTGGTGAGGGAAGCGAGAAAATTTGGTTTCACGAAAAATTAGAAAATTTAGTAGTAAAAATAGAGTTGTTCGAGATTGATATGGCGGAAATTAAATGGAAGGTATATCTGGACGAGTTTTCAGGTGTTGCAATTACGCAAGAGTTGACTAGATCGAGCCTAAACTGTCCAGAACTGCTTTCACTGTCGCTATGGGTCATGGCGACTTATTTCACCTTCCTACATGGGTTCCCTTGTGAATGGTGCAGCCTCTACAATGTTGTTGAGACTAGTCCACGCATACAAACGGGACAACCTTTATGCTTTCCTTGTATGTCGTATGTGGCCCTATCTAGGTCGTTTTCCGACCCGGCAGCGCCGTATGGTAGGCGAGAAGGACCCAAATTCATTCTATCGGGATATCTCATAAGCCATTATCGTGAACTGTGGCTTTAGGTTTACAATACATACAAGCAATCAGTCACTTATATCACAGAACACATCGAACGGCATCAGTTTTACCAGAATTTATGAGGAACTTAGGGAGTGGATCTATCGGCGGGAAACTTTCGAGGAAAATGGGACATCGCTCTTATCCTGAGGCGACGCAGTGTTACCATTTAATCAGTCTCAGGAAGTTATGCAACTCTTCTTTTGCGTCGGTTTGCGGCTTAATGCAATATTCTACCGTGCTCTATGATTTTGCTCTCCAGCGGCCGCTCCGAATCTCTGCGAAATCCTCACAGTGAAGGATGGACCGTTTTGTCTCATGCTTGAGTATGCCGTGCCTGGAAAAACTGAGGCGTGGATAGGCAGCGGGATTGTGCAACGTTCCTCTTGCTCGTCCAAGATATTTCAAGGGGCTTGCTGTCTCCCCCCCCCCCCCCCCCCCC